>JANHFS010008856.1:250917-264141 GCA_032467975.1 Trimeresurus albolabris
AAATCCTTCCTTCCTTCCTTCCTTCCTTCCTTCCTTCCTTCCTTCCTTCCTTCCTTCCTTCCTTCCTTCCTGCCCTATCATTCTGTTATTATTATTTTTTGTTTTCTTCTTCCCTTCCATTTCCTTCCAATAGGCAATTAAGAGACTGCTGCTGGGTGGGTGAGGGAGAAAGGGATTGTGTGAGTGGCTGGGAAACTCTCACAGAACATTGAAAATGTGGATCAGGTGACTGCAGCAGCAGATGGCAGGCTGAAGCAGTCACAACTTTTTCAAATTTCATCCCCTTGGGAGTAATGGGACCTAGCATTCTGCAAATTGGTCCAGTTGAGGTCCCTTTGTTGACAATTTTTTTCCCCTATGATGCACCCAACAGGACATCCCATGGATGAGATTCAATTGGATCAAAAATAATGCCTAGATTGGCCCTGAGTTTCTAGCTCATTAAATATTACAGTTCTCCAAGCAAGCAGATTGACTTACTGGAACAGTTACCTTTCTTTAGTAATACCACTGTAGCATCACAATTGCTGTTGTCATCCATCTCGGTATTATTTGCTAATCCATTCACCATATTTGTTACATTCTTTGTCCTCCGTTCAAACATATGCTGAAGACTGGTATTAAACCTACACAAAGAGAAAAGAATTGGGATTATTTTAGGCGTTGTTAGATGCTATACAACTCCTGGTTTCATTTCAGATTCCTGATTGAATATGATGGGAGAAGCAGCAGAACAGCTAATTTTGAATTATTGGTTGGATGACTAAAGGTCCAGACAACTTTCATTTGGATTCCTGCAACCTTTTATTTTACTACTAAAGAATGCTTCCTATTGGGGCAACTTCATGAGGCCCAGTATTTGATGTTTTGCCCAGTTACGTGATGAAAGGAATCAGTTTGGCTCCAGCTGGCCTATAACCTGTCCTTCATTTTAAGGAGCTTGTTTTGTGATATGAGGATGTCCCGTGGTGATGTTCCCCATAATTTCCCATGTCCTGCCAATCAAATCAAATTTTAACATGGTTCAAAAATTACTGCTTTGTTCACATTTTTATTCCCTATTGATATTAAGTCTAATTATACAGAATTTTGGTACTATCCTCTCCTAGTTTTGGCATGTTTTGTGATTGTCTTGGGAGTCAGAGTTCTGCTCATAGATAGGTAAATCCTGATTATAAATTTACAGTTTATATTGAAAAAGAGCAAAGATATATTTTGTAAAATAAAAATAATACATATGATGAAACCTGTATGAACAAGTTTTTATGACTTGTATTAATTAACATTCACTGATCTCAAAACAGTTAAACCAAGTCAGACCTGCTTAATACTTGGACAGGAGGCTACGAATAAATGCAGGGCTATAAATTAGACTTGGCTGTAAAGGAGAGAAAAGCAAATGACTTTTATATTGTTGCCAAGGTAACTTTGGGGACATGTCTAAGTAGTCATCAAGAGCAGAGCTCAGCTTGCAGAAATCTTAGCCTTTGCCTTACTTGATGTACACGGATGGAAAATAGAGCCCTATCCATTTACTTAATTATTTCCCATATTTCTATACTGTCCAGCTATATTTGCGTACAGAGTTCTTTTGTTTCCTTCTTCTGTTTGTTTATTCTACGAAACATTCTGTGTAACAACTTTTTCCCCCTAGCTGTGGGCTAGTATTGAGACAGTCTGCAATATGGCTAGATTTGCCACATCTGGATTCCAGAAGGTCAGATGGCTACAAGGTTGGAACAAATAGACGCAGAAAATGCTCGATCTTTTCTGCTGCCTTGCAGGTGATTAGATTTTTCTTATATTTTACTAATATGAGAGTAGAATGAACAATAACAGAAAGAGGAGAAGCTAGGGGAAAAAAATCTCCAAGGTATCTCTGCTAATTAAAATGGGTAAGATATAACTGCCAAAGTATACAAAAATTGCACTGTATTGAGGAGAAGCTTTCAAGCAGATGGACAAGGACACGGTAGGAGCTGTAGGTAATCCAGATTTGTCTAAAATAATAACATGGAACAATAAACAGGCCAGAACATATTGTACTTACTTCATGATAAGAATGTATATGATGTACATCAGCACTAGGATTAAGGACTCCCACCTACGATCAGCCAAGGAAATAAAAGGGAAACAATAAGCAGCACAGTTCCATGACTACGGTATGATTGCCTTTTCTTCTGAAATTCAGGCCAACGTCACAGGGGATGGTGAATGATGACAAGTGTGGAGCACAGTGGGCAAGTTACCTTCTAATATTGCTTACAGAGAGTGAGATGGCACCTGTTGGTGCCAGGAGAAATCTGGGGTATCAAAAATGAAGCTGGATGGACAGGGAGAAAGCAGAGCAAAACGTACAACTGAAAACAGCATGCTAATTCCTTTCAGCCCCTGACCTTGAGATAGGACTCATTTTCCTGAGACCAATCGATCAGAATAGAGCTGGAAGGGACCTTGGCCTTAGAAGTCTTCTAGTCCAACCCCCTGCTCAAGCAGGAGACTTTATACAATTTCAGACAAGTGGTTGTCCAGTGTCTTCTTAAAAAAAATTCCAGTGATTGTGAGAAGGATAAATCCCTAAAATGTTGGGCCAAACTATAAGTCTTAGTCTACGCATATTTTACACATTCAATTATTTGGAATGGAAGCGTCATCCGACAAAAGAGTTAGCAATATATAATGGATGGAGAACATACAAATACAACTGCATTTTTCACACAGGTCATCATAACCATTCAATAAAACCTGCAATGTAATTATCAACCATTTCTTTAGAGATATAAATTTGGCATTACATTTAAGTAATTGGTTGGGACAATTACTTTCATGCTGATGGCCGATCCAAAAGTCCTGGGAAAGTTTTTTCTTTTAATTTTTAAAAAAATTAGACAAATCATTTTATTATTTAGTTTTCCTACAGGATTGAAATTGGTCCCTGAACCCTCTTAGCAGAACATTGGTTTTCCTTACTTTTCTTAATTGGCAAATGACAATCATACTACTTACCAAGCAACTTTTTCATCATAAATAAACTGAGGAAAAACGAAAAAATAAATATTATTGTATAGGACTGCTAATAAAATATCTACTACTTTAAAAAAAGAATCTCATATCTCAGTATTTTATGCTGGCTCTATAACTCAAATTATTCTACACATTTCATTCTCTCTCTCAAACTGTTTAAGCCTCTGTAATGTAGAACTCCATACATTACATGTAATTTTCGTTTTAAATTAACTTGCAAATTAGAGCAGAAAGCTAGAGTTTAAATAAATCACAATTATAAATACCATGTCAGAGTTTGAGTTTCCAATTTGACTATCCAACAGCAATTTGTCTAATTTTAAATAAAAATTATATATTAAATCATATAGAGAAGCCAATAGGTGTAATATAAAGTCCTGTTAAGTTGTTGTACATGCAACACATGTGACTCTCTACTTTGCTCTGTGAATTTCATGTGAAGAACTCAACTGGACATATAGCTAGTCATATGGCATCTTTCTGAATAGTGCCACTGCTTTCATATACTGTAAGTGCATAAAATTGAATAGTACATTATGTATCCATCTTTCCCTTGATGTTGCTCTATACACACGTCTATTCTGAATGTGGGAAAACTTTCTAAAATTCAAGCCTTCCCTCTCCATATAGAAGTCACTGTCCCTGATTCTAGCAGCTCCTTCAGCAATCAACATGCAGCTCTATTCTTCTTCTGGGATGTAAACCAGGAAGAAGCTTTCCTCTACGTGACCACCAGGGTGCACTGACATCCTGTGCTTCTACTTGACTTCTGTCCTTTTTCTTTCAGATATGCCTACAATGATACTAGCGAATTAAGGTACCTGGAGTATTTCGTACTAGTATTTGCATGGTTACACGTCTAGCTTTCTACTTCCTTTATAGTTTCGTGGTTAAAAATATACATCTGGTTATCTGTTTGTTCTTATTTGTTCTTAGTTATCACTGTAACTACAGGCCTCATTATGAAGTAACTTACAGGCCGGGAAACATATTCATGCAATAATAAAATATCATAGCAGAGGAGGACAGCAAAAAGGTTTCACAACCTTCCTCTTTTGCCATCTGAATTTTGGCTAAAGATTCCTAGAATATTATATGACAATGGAAAAAAAGGAAAAGCTTCTGTACAGTCCTTAACCAGAGAGATCACTGGCAATGTGGTGCTCCTAACTAGAGAATGAACTAATGTCCAGATCTCCATTGTGCCAGGTGGCTGCAATGATTTCTTCTGTCACTTTCACTCCCCGGGGGCCATGCATGCTTTCAAGATACTGCTTTGACTTTGCTTGAGCAGACCCTAATTCTGGTACAGAATTATTCTGCATGAGCCCAAAGAAGACGCAACTGCTTAAGATGTCAAGGGATTAAAGTGAATGTGTCTGTTAAAGCAGCCTCCCTTTTTTTCCCTCACCAAGCTTGGCAAGAGGCTGAAACAGAGCAGGAAAGGTACTGTTTTAATGAACTGTGGTGCAGTGTTATGCTTATGTGAGGTTTCCAAGCACTTCTTCCAAATTATTTCAGAATTGTTCACAGCTCTACTTTCCCTATCAAAGTTTCCATCTGAGATACGGAATAAAGAAAATAAAGCAAAGAGAAAGTACCAAGGAGACAGCAGCAAACTTCTTAAGGAAGGAGAATAAAGTAATCACACTGAGTGGTGAGAGACACCACCTACTGTACTTGAAGTATTAGGCTCACTGTCATGATTCATACAATTTATTCTTTACTTAATTTTCTATCAAAATGAAAAAATAACTATCAGCATCATACAGAATATTAGCACTTTCAAAATACAATCAATCACTCTCACTCACCATACAAATAACAGCTATATAAATATTCAATATAAGTAGTAATTGAACCTGCATATTGATCTTCCATGTCAATTGGATGGGAATTGCAGTCACTAAGCAATGCAGCTGCTAAAGTGTGACTGCTTTGTGCTGGCAATCCAGACAGTCCCAGTTGTCATCATTACCTTAATGTCCCAGTTGTTAGGCATAGCAACTTTCTGCCAGCTACCCACAATCAAGGGAGTTCTAATCTCCAGGCCCCACAGGATGGGGAGAGAGCAAGGGGGTGCACGGGAGGGTCAGAGGGGATGTGTGAGAGCCTCAGAATCTCTTGAATTTTTAGTCCCAGAGTCAAGAAGTTTCTGAAACTTCTCCACTCTGGGACTGAAAAATCTAAAAATTCTGCTTGGATTTTGGCAGAGGTTGCATCTTCAGCCAGCCTTTAAACCCTGGGAGATGGCTGAAAACCAGAATTCCAATGTCTAAGCTCCTCAAGGAATGAAAGTAAGTAACAATCCCTATATTTAATACACAACCAATGTTCTAATACATTATGTGCCAGATGAACTTTTTCACTTGCCCAACAAAGTCTTCCACTGGGTTCCTTGGAATCTCAAGATATTATTAAGAAAATCCCAGGTCAGATAATAAATGATACAGAATCATGCAATATAAACTAATCTTTTTTTTAACTTTCTTACAATATTCTATGAAAGGAATTTGACTTTCAGGCAGTTGCCTATTTGACTTTCAAACAACAGACCATTGATAGGTTCTCAATCCAGCTGAAATCATGAGAATATGTCAGTTGCACCAGGTAGTGCCACTTACTGTAGTAACAATATGTTGAATTTGTTTACATAAAAAACGCATGTAATGGAAGACAATAACTTATGGATTGCAACACGATTAGCATTGCTACCAGATGTGCCTTGCAAAAATCATGACTGCCACTAAATAGCAACAAAGAGATAAATTGACATCTTCTTTTTTGCCATTAACTATTATTAATCCAGGTTTTGGCAGCCCAGAATTGTAGCCTTACATGAAAGTAAACCAGTACATTAATGTTCCTAGGCTACCATTTTAGACCCATTGTTATAGAACATACTGATTACTAAGGTCATGCACAAGTATGATTTCTGTCTTCATACCTTGAGACATACAGTACATCTGAAAAGATATCTCAATCTTGGCCTTTCAGACCTCCAGAAAACTGAGTTAATCCAAAGGGTCTTTTGGTATCACCCAATGTGATTATTTTCATGACATTTATGATTTTAGTTCCTATTGTGGACATTTTATTTAAATGCTTGTGTTGCTTGTAATTACGGCAAACTGCTGAAGGACTGGCAATTGCAGCTGTCATAAATAGGATAAATAAATAAAATATACGGTAGCAAGAAATAAACATCTAAAGATGGAAAGGAAGGGATAACAACTATCCTTTTGGAAATAGCACAAAATAACATCTTGGCAGTTCATAAAACAAATTTTATGTCAACGTTCAGTTATTAAGACATATTTTCTGAATGACAACACATGTTTTAAGAATTCAGAATGTATAGCATTTGCTTTAAATACTAAAATTTGGTATGCTCAATACAGCTGTGGCCATCTAAAGCTGAAGCCTCATATTCTAAAGTTTTGAAACAAGCTTTTTCAGATCACAATGACAAAATATAAAAAATCACTAAAGGATAAAGTCTGAAATTCTTAAGGAGTGTGACTTGTGTTCAATTAAATGGAATGTCCAGAACAGCAAAACAATCAATATATACTGGTAAAAACATCTATCATTACTAAAATCTTTACAAAATAGGAAGATCAACACTCTTTTGTTTGTTAAGAGCAGTCAGAGACTGAATTCACATCACATTCTTATCCCAGGCCAAATTAACAATGGCTTATTCAATTGTGGATTTGTACAATATATCTAATCATAAATTAGCTATGTAAACTGGACATATACACAAATGGAAACCAAAATTTGGTTGGCTAGGTCAGTATGGCATGCACATGTACATAGCCAAAAACCTTTATTTAGGAGAATAACCACTCAGTACTTACCAAAATAAGTGCAGCAACTGAGCAAGTATAATATCCTGAATCTCTCAAGAGGCTCCAAGAAGACAATACAACTATCTGAGAAAACAAGCAAAAAGAAAAGGAATTGGTGAGCATAGTTTGCATCAAAAACAAATAGCAAGAAAGGGTTTTAGAATAATTTGAAACCTTGGGGTGCTGTTTCCCATATACAATTATTCACTATGAGAAATCTGAAAATGTTGCAGTTTTGAAATTCAAGGTTACTTCAAAAAAAGATACCTAGTTCCACACAATGAGAGATTAGGTCTCTGCTCTGATTTGTGATTGAGCCTGAGTTCATAGTGAATCAGGGCAATTTTGGCCAGATTTTTGCTTTCCAGAAGCAGGATTCTGCCCTGCTCTGTCCTGATTCAAGGCCTTCCCCAATGCTCTGCACCCCAAGTTTCAATTCCAGAGCACTGCTTCATTGCAAATGATGGCTCTGCAACATACTGGTACTTCTCTTTCATTCTCTCCCTCCCTCTCTCTCTTTCTCTCTCACTTTCTCTCTCTTACACACACACACACACACACGTCAAGAATTGACATTGGTTATATAAAATATTGATGGAAAGGATATTAGGTTCCTTAAATGACAGAAATTTAAAGGACCCTTTTGAGTAGACCTCTGGTTCCCAACCTTTTCTATACCCCGCATCCCTAGAACGCTTCTGATATATTCTTGCACCTCTTACAAAAGTTCAAAATAACGGCAACGAATTATACATATACGCTATACTTTTGAAAACCCACATTTTGCACCCCCTGGAATATCGTCTCGAACCCCTGGTTGGGAACCCCTGGATTAGACAATGAGTGAGCCTTTGGATGGGTAGGCAGTGAGTTTGGGGGCACTGGCAAGACAACACAGCAATCAGCTAGAGAAACTGGGGAGAAGCAGATCTCAGTACATTGTATTTGCAGGGCTTGCTCTGGCAATTCTGGTTCTTTTGCATTCAGATAAATGTAAACCTGCAGAGTGAAATGTTTATGACAGGTCTTGCTGACTCAGGCTAGTTTGTCAGTTTGACTTGGGAGATACCAGAATGACTGTTGTGTAAAAGAGGGGCCAGGAGAGCAACAAGATGAGCAATAGAGAAATGTTACCCCCTCCTTCCCTATATAAATAGGTTGGTCTGTTCCACCTTTCTTCAGACTTGGAGTAGACCCACCACAGTTATTCATTGGGGCTATTTTCTCTAGTTTGGGGGCTTGAACAATGGCTCAGCTTCCAGGAGGGCAACACGTGCCTCTGAAAGGGATGGGTTTTTCTGAGAATCCTCACAGCAAGAAGAGCATTCTTTTTTTCCCCTGAAACCATGTTCCAGAAGTGGGAACAAGTCAGGGCAGACTATCCCAAACCAAGTATGTGTCAAACTGTTTATGAATCTGACCTTGGATGTGGGCCAAGAGATCACTTATGAACATGTATGAACATTTATGGGGGGATGGGGAGGGAATCAGAAAGAGATTTATGACCATTAGTAATGGATTTATTATTGCTGCTGGCAACTTGGTTAATAACACTTTGATTTTAGTGAAAACTGAAAATTGACCCCTGAAGACTGCTGTGCTTTTGCTTCTTTAATGCTTGAAAAAAGGAACATTTTTTCTCTAAGAAAATAAGCTACGTATGTTTAAGCATTGAGATGACAAAATCAGATGGCATTTGGAAAAATTCCATTTTTGAATGCTGATTGATATAGATTCACACAAGTTCAAAAAACACAATATATAAATGAACAATGTGCCTCCAATTCACTCCATGTCATGCCAGAGGGACTTGGAGTCCTAGTGGACGATCACTTGACTATGAGCCAGCAATGTGCAGCAGCAGCCAAAAAAGCTAATACAATCATGGGTTGCATAAACAGAGGCATAGAATGATTAAAGGCCTGGAGACTAAAATGTATGAAGAATGGCTGCAGGACTTGGGTTGGGCTAGTCTAAAGAAAAGAAGAAATAGGGGTGACATGATAGTAATATTCCAGTATTTGAGAGCTGCCACAAAGAAGAGGGGGTCAAATTATTCTCCAAAGCACCAGAGGGCAGGACAAGAAACAATGGTTGAAAACTGATCAAAGAGAGAAGCAACCTGGAATTAAGGAGAAAGTTCCTAACAGTGAAGACAATTAACCAGTGGAATAGCTTGCCTCCAGAAATTGTGGGCGCTCCATCACTGTAGATTTTTAAAAAGAGGCTAGACAGTCACTTGTCTGAAATGATATAGGTTCTCCTGCTTGAGCAGCGGGCTGGACTAGAAGACTTCCAAAGCCCCTTCCAGCTCTATTCTATTCTACTCTGTTCAGTTCTGTTCCGTTCTATTCTGTATGGGGGGGGTCATCATTTTTTTAGAAACTGCTCCCTCTTGTGTTTTATTTTGGTGTAGTCTTGTTGTTTAGGCTGGGATTTCTTGCTTTGGTCATTGAGTTTCAGAGTGGCTATAGTTGCCTCTAAACCCTTTACTTTTTGTTCTAGTAATTCAAATAGATTACATTTGATACATAAATAGTTTGGGTCTTCTGTGGGCATAAGCTGAAACATATGGCACACTTTGCAAGTCACTGTAGTGTCAGTTTCTATCTCCATGATTTTTTTCTTTCTTTCTTTGCTAAAAAAATTAAATTTTCTAAAATTTAAATATTCTCTGTATTGCAAAGTGTTAGTTTACAATAGTTTACAATAATTCTTGATCTTTTGTTCTCTGTCTTGAATTCATCAGCTTCCCTGTCTCCTTTCTTTTTCTCTTTAGATCAGGGGTGTCAAACTTGCAACATCATGTGACATGTCACAATGTATCTTGACTTTTTTTCCATTGTCAGCAATGGGGTGGGCACGATTTTGCCATGATGCATCCGGCTCCTGGGCTGGCAGTTTGATACCCCTCTCTTAGCTCATTAAGAATTTAAAACTTTCTAAAGAATTAAAATAAGTAAGAAAAATTTCAGTATTTAATTGAATAAGAAATTGAAAAATTGAAAAAAATGAAAAAAGGATTTTATAAACAAATTGAAAAAACATTTTAAAATTGAAAAAGGTTTTAAAATTAAAAAAATTAAATAAGAATTTTATATAAAATTGAAAAAAGAATTTTAGAGTTGAAAAAGATTTAAAAATTGAAAAAACAATTTTAAATTAAAAATGAATTTGAGAGTTAAAAAAAGAATTAAAAATGGAACAAGGAATTTAAAAATTGAAAAAAGAAATAGAAAAAGAAATTTGAAAAATTGAAAAGGAATTCAGAGATTTTTAAAATTTAAGAATTTACCAGAGTTTTGGCCCCTTATGGATCCCTGACTTGAAAGTTTATCCTTTCCTCCCTGTCAACAAGTGTTGTGTATTTATCTCCCCCCCCCCGCTTTCTTGGCCTTCAATTGCCTGGCCATTGTCAGGGATTTCAGGTACAATGTACTGATGTGGGCACTCTGCTTAGTTGGTCCACCATGCTGCTCTCAGCTAGTGCTGGTCTGCTGCATTGCTCTCAGCCGCTGTTGTGGACACCTCTGTTCAGTTGATCCTCTGTGCTGCTCTCAGCCACTGCTAATCCATCTCACTGCCCTTAGTCACTCCTCGGGGCACTTTTTTCCTCTGCCACGTAGCTCTGCACCGCTGCTGCTCAAGGTCTGCCGTACTGCTCACAGTCGCAGACCTGATCTTATTAGAAAAAGAAGTGTTTTGCTCTGACCCTGATTCACAATGAAACTCAGAAGAATTTTCTTCAGAAAATGTATATTAGGGTAATTTATTGGAATATAAATTAGAGCAGGAATCCCCAACCCCTGGCACTGGGCTGAGCATGACAGAAACCAGACTCTGCAAACAAGTGAAGCCCCATCTGCTGGGTGGAGGCAGCATGCAAAACTATGCCCCCTCTGATCCGCAGAAAGACCTCTCTCCATGGAACCAGTCCCTGATGCCCAAAAGGTTGGGGACTGCTGAATTAGAGGAAACTAGTTCAGAAATATAAAGAAGAGAACTAGGGATTCATTAAAATTCCTCTGACCTTTCCTATACTGCATCTTCTTCCCCCTTTGTGCCTTCAGTATTTCCTCACATAGTGTTGGTTTATTGTATGTTGTGTATAAAGATGGGAACACCCTAATGCAGCGGTGTCAAACTCAATTTCATTGAGGGCCGCATCAGCATTGCAGTTGTACTTGGGGGCCCAGGTAGGTGTGGCCAGGGTGGGCGTGGCCTACAGGGTGGGCGTAGCTGGAGTGGGTGTGGCCTACTGGGTGGGCATGGCCAGTTCTTCATCATTCGCATCAAGGGTGCCTGTGGGGACCTGGGCAGGAGTGGGACAGATCTGAGGGTCTCTGGCAGAAGGGGGTGGGACCGGGGCAAGTGCCAAGGCATGGCCCATTTTTTCATTCCTCACAAAGGGTGACACCTCCCCAGCATGCACTCAGGGGGCAGGGCCAACACGGCAGGGGCTGGTTCCTCGCTGTTTTTGGACGGTCTTGTGGAGCTAAGACTGAAGGTATTTCAGCATAGATGGCCGCCACAAAATTGTACATTGGCTTCTGGCTGACCTGGGCCAGGGCCAAGGCAGTGGGGGCTGATCCCTCACTGTTTCCAGGCCACATGAAACCACTTTGCGGGCTGCATCGGGCCCCCGGATCTTGTGTTTGACATGTCTGCTCTAAATATCCACCATCCTGAAAAACCTCCAAGAACAGAGAGAAAAGGAGCAGAACCCACTTCCTTCCCCTCTAGCTGAGTGAAGTAATCCATTCTCCAGTGGCAAAATAATCAATGACACAGGAGGTCAGAATGTGAGCTTGAGAGATTGGAAGAAAATTATCTTTAAACTCTCAAAGTTGGTTAAGGACTCTCAGGAATAACAGGTTGGCAAAGAAATGCACCTTGAATGGATGCGAAGCTTTATCACCAGTATTCCCCAGTCTCCAGTGCCCTCCTGCCTTAAAGCTTCTTGTCTTTTTTTCTTTCTTACTACAAAACTCATGTCATGGATTAATTCCCCTCCCCCCCCGGAAAAAAATATTTTTAAAAAAAGAATCCTCTCTGGTGTTCTTTGCTTCATGCTATTATACTTCAGGGGAAAATCCAGTGTTATTGGAACAAAGTGGGAAGATGTGATCCAAGGTTGGTGTACATTGGAACTTTTCATTTAAGAAGGTCTCCCCTGACTTCAGTTGGGGTGTCTACAAGGGAAGCTGGAACAGTCAATATGGCAGCCACAACCACATGATCCAAGCCCTTCCCCCTTTTAGGTGGGCCACAGGCCCTCCTGGAAATCAGTAAGGTATCTAGTTGCAGAAAAAAACACTCTGTAGAGTTAGTATTATTTTGATTAGTGTAAGAGAAGGACTGCCAGAACCTGGTGGCAGAGTTAAAAGAGGTATCAACCTAGAATCCTTCAGTAGCCACAAATTATCTAAGTCCAACTCCCTTGAATTCCGTGCCCTTATCTAATTCCAAGCAGGTGCTGTTAGCTGAGAAGATTCCTGTCCATAGGCCAGGTAGCAATAGTTGGAGCTATATTCCCAATTAGATTGTTATGTGTAGACCTGTCATTACAGCTTATAATGGCATCAGGTAAATTGGAGCATTTGTTTTCTTAGAGACAAAAATAAAATAAAATCAAAACACTTCCTTGCCAGCAATCAACACTCAGAAAAAGCAGGGATTAACATCAGGATTAGTAACGGACCAACAATCAAGCAGCAAACAATACCCCAATCAAGGAACTACCAGACAATCAAACGATAAACAACAGCCTAATTAAGAAAACACCAAGGACGCTCCCGCTAACAATTTCTCAATTGTAAGCCACCCAAAGTCATTGACTGGGATGGGTGGTGAGAGAAATTGAGTAAATAAATAAGTGAACACTGACAGGGCAAGCCACTTGTATATAAACAGAGAACAGACCCCCAACCTCTTCTGGCACTGATGATGTTACCTAGTTAGGTCATGAAACGTCTGCAAGGGGGAAAAAAAACCCAAGCTTAGAGACTACCAAGAATTCCACAGATGGTCCTTGAACTGGTCAGTCTATACTGGAGTGAGGATTCTAACTAATTTATGTGGACAAGAAAAGGGAGAAAGGGCAGCTAATCTAATTAATGGTGCTTGCAAGTTATTGTTACACATTAAGTCAGACATGTCAAACACAAGGCCCGGGGGCCGGATGCAGCCCGTGAAGTGGTTTCATGTGGCCCTCGAAGCCATCCTGGAAACAGTGAGGGAATGGCCCCCACTGCCTCGGCCCTGGCCCAGGCTGGCCGGGAGCCAATGTACAATTTTGTGGTGGCCATCTATGCTGAAACACATTCAGTCTTAGCTCCACAAGGCC
>JANHFS010008859.1:0-11118 GCA_032467975.1 Trimeresurus albolabris
GAGCCAGCTAAGCTGGCTCAGGAATTCTGGGAATTGAAGTCCACGAGTCATAAAAGAACCAAGGTTGACTACCCCTGCTCTACATGATTATCCCCTATGCTACATCCTGAATCATTAACTAACATTTGTTTCCCCTCTTGCTACAAGCTCAGAAAATATTTAGGGCTCTTGGGAATGAGAGTATGCTAAAATCTCTGTAGGGAGTCTCTCTTTCCCTGCTTGGACTATTATCAGAAGAATGCTGGCCTTTCACCTATGTTTTCTACAGTCCTAATTAGAACTGATTGCTCCGCTGGGCTTCCTAATTCTGCATTCAGAATGTTCTACCACCAAATAAGAAACAATCAGCAAAAGGAAGGAGGTAGAGAAAGGGGTGCAAGAAAAGTACAAGATAGATGCTTTGCAATGATTCTGGGGAAACAGCCAGAGGAGTTCTGTGTGGCTCCTGACCTTTCTTCATCTGCACAAGTAATGTCACTGAGACCAGTCCATCGAGCTTTAAAGTCTGGAGGAGTCTCTCATAGGTGCTGCCATTGCTACTTTTTTACCCTGTTGCTTGTGAGCGTGCATGTCACTCCCCAAAAGAACACTGGCTCTGTTACAAGAATGATATAAGCATATATTTATCCACACCATACCATTTCTTTGTCAAGACAAATAACGATGCTTCTGCTTTGACTGCAGAAAGGAAGGTAGCAAATTATGGAGTGGAAGGTTTGTGCTGAGTCACAGATTTGAGACAGTGAAATTGCAATGTGCTGTGAAAAATATTAACGGGAAAAGACTGCCCAACATATTCCAATATGTCCTCAATATCCTTGTAATAAAAATGGTTTTCCTGCTGAATGTTATCTTAGCCTCTAGGGAAAAGGATGTTGTAAGCAGTTTTCACCCAACCAGACCTTCTCTACTATTGCTCCTATGTGTCTTCTTGTCAACTCTAAAGCAGGGATTGAAATGAATCTCTTCCCGCCTCTGCTCTCTTTCTGTACAAAAGAAAAGAGATAATAGCAGAGAACAGCAAGAATGGGTTGGCAAATCATTTGTTTTTAGTACTAATTCTGGGTCAGTTTTTCATCCATCTGGCAGGAAAAGAACAACAGTAGTTTTATCTGATCGGGATAAAATTCTATCTGCAGAGAATAGCTTGAGATACTGGAGCTGGGCCATGGGTGTTCAGTAGACCGAGTGATCACAGGGATGCACTATGACTTCATCATGGGAAAACTACTTTTGTGTCCATATGTCAGGTGGTCTTATCTGAGTATGTAGGTTGCAACATTTATGTAATTACATCATAGTGCAGGTATCATTTTGATGTCATCCCAGTTTTCTGAAGATGCTGATGGATCTTACTGAAACATTTGCAAATACTTTCTGATAGGTATCTTGAATACCTAACTAGAGGCATTGTACCACTGAGATATTGTTTGGTATTACATCTAATCAAATTTGACAAACATCCTCCACAATATTGCCTAATATTTTCAAAAGCATTCCCAGTGTTATAGGGCAATGGATCCCATAAGTTGATTTTGCTTTTTATGAAGATACTTTTCCTTCATATGAAATGGACTTTATGCCAGGCAGCTTCATCAAATACAACTGAAGTCCCCTCACCCTGGTTAGACTGACATATTGCACTACACCTTAGTCTATGGTTTCTCAAATAAGCCAGAATAATTGGATTCACACATTGCACTAACCATAAATTACAATTTGCAACCTATATTATATAGTAAGGCAAAATGAAACAAACCATATTAAAGTTTGATGCAAGATGTGAACCCTGCCATTTTCTCTTTTCTAAACTGTTGCATAACCAAGTTGTCTAGCAACAATGACTTGAGTTCACACATAGCCATAACTGGAGGAACAAGTGGGGCAAGTGATATTTGAGCATTAATATGTAACAGTGGGATTTGTATCAGTTTTGTGTCACCATTGCTTGCTGCCTATAGCAGTCAACCATAATAAATATTCTGTTCCTAGATTCTGGACAAGAGAAAGAAGAGTCTGGTTATGGATGTTACCACAGAACTCAATTAGTCTTACATGATGTAGTAAGAGATTAACCTAGTCTCTTCAATCTCAAAATTTGAGAGGAAAAAAATACAGACAGTTCAAGAAAGTCACAAAAAGATGTATCTGGAGCACAGACAAGATTCAACCTAAGTTCTATGATATCCTTCCAACCCTTATAATTTAGTGATTCAGGGAAGTTCAGGAGGACAAAGCCAGGTTTATTTACAGATGCTTTTTTTTAACAGTCTGATTAACTAAGTGTATGTTATGCTTGTAACAGTATTCAATTTTTTTCTAAAATTTCCAGTTCCTGAGGAGGCCATTTTTGCCAGGAGTCCCAATTCATTGACCAGGATTTCTGCATTTTTCTATTCTTTGATCCTCAGCTTAATGGAGGCAATGGTCTTACATTAAAAAAACTTGTTTATGATTAATGACTACAATAGCCAGTAATGTGACTCTGCAGGTGATACAGAATCTCCAGTGCTTTCATCTTCTGATATATTCTTCAAAAATAATTTATCCTGGGTAGCAATGCAAAGTAGTTTTGTTTGGTTTTAACATAGCATATTATGTGACTGTATCCAATTGTTACTTAACTGGTAAGTTGATTTGATTGGTTATAGGCTATCAAGTCATCTCTGATGGCTAGTGACCACATATATTTTCTCCATAACAATGTATTCTTAACTTGATCTTTCAGATTTTTCTATGGTGCACTTGTCATCTCTGTAACTGAGTCCATCCACTTTGCTGCTGACCATCCCTTCTCTTTCATTCCATCTTTCCTAGAATTAGAACGGGTAAACCATTGTTTAAAAATCTTATGCAGTTGTAAACTCAGTTTTTGCCTATCTTTTCCTAACAGCAGTATATGTCCTGCATGGAAAGGGAGATCCTTGAAGGTGCTTCCAGTAGTTCATCTGAATTCTCCTACGGCAAATAAAGATTATTAGTAAATGGCCATTTTTGAACCAGCTCCCTATTTTAACCAGTTTCAGCTAGGTGGGTGCTTGGATATGCAAAGAGAACTCTCTTAGTTTTAAGTTGGAGAGAAGAGAAATGGGCTAGCATGGAAAGAAACCATCTTACTCAAGACTTATTCTTGTCGTCTGGATAAGATGTTTCAACATCATAAAATGCCAGAAAGGCTAGAAAAATGCAAAGCATTTTTGAGCAGATCATATTCATTTACAGAAAACTATGAGTTCTCAAAGCATTTCATTTCCTTTTCTTTACCAAATGTTATTTTTTTATATACTTTCAACTAAACAGGAAAAACTTCAGACAAACTGATAAAAACATAAAGGCTGTTTCCCTTCATACCTTTTAAAGTGCGTGTTCGGTTTATTCCCCAGTTCATGGGGCAACCACATGATGTTGCTATTTTTAATCATCTTTCATCATGCTTTATTTCCTCTTTGTGATTCCCCCCCCCCCGGGAGATAGTTCCACTTACAGAAAGATGCAGGAGAAAAATGTAGTTCTTCAGATAGTGGTGATGGGCAGTTTCTATAGTTCTTTATTCCTATAAAGCACACAGGTAGAGTAGACTTGTCCAGAGACCCTTCACTTACTTCCCCAAACACAAATGTTCTAATGAACATGTGCCTTACACCAATATGTATACATATATTCATTTAACACTAGAATTATGAGATAATATTTTCTCTGCTCTTTTGTCTTTTTTACTAGAAGAGGTAGACCGGAAAGCATGGGAACAGGGATAGGATTTTCTTATTTTAGTGGACTTTATGCAGGATACCTGTGCTGGTAGCAGACAATCAGCAGATCAGGGGCCTCCCAGGGTTTTACTGACCTGTTTCGCCATTCCACCAGGTCACAAAGTATCTCCTGTAAGGATAGGAAGCTTACACAGGTAGTCCTCAACTTACGACCACATTTGAGGCCAACATTTCTGTGACTAAGCAAAACAGTTGTTAAGTGAGCTTTCCCCCATTTTACAAGCTTTCTTGCTGCAGTTGTTAAATGAATCACTGCAGTTGTTAAATGAATCTGGCTTCCCCATTGACTTCAATTGTCAGAAGGTCGCAAAAGCTGATCACATGATCCCAAGACACTGCAACCGTCATAAATACATCCCCAGTTGCCAAGCATCTGAATTTTGATCACATGACTACAGGAATGCTGAAGGGGTCGTAAGTGTGAAAAATGGTCATAAATCACTTTATGCAGTGCCGTTGTAACTTTGGGCACTAAATGAATGTTTTGTAAATTGAGGACTTCCCGAAAACCGTTTTTGCAGTAACTCCCTGAGCCAATAATTGTTAAAAAGTATTAGCAAGTTAAACCCTGCTTTCCAGACTGCTCTTTTGCTCAGTGTAAAGCATTTATGCCTGATGATGCAGAGGGCTTTTCAAAGGAGTTGTGCTGCTCACATAGCATTTCTAGACTCTTGACTATAAATCTTATGGCATTCCTTCTGCAGATTTTAATCAACCTCTGCTGATTCTCTTTTTCCTCGGGCATTTGATAGATTCCTTGGTTGAGCTCTCCCTTGCCCTCAGCTAGTCCGGCTCCTAACATGACTCCAGTCTTAAGCCTCCTGACTTGATCCATCTGACAGGTGGTTCCTTCAGACAGACCTCCTTTTTGGCTCCACAGCCGGACTATTATTTCATTGGGAGTTTTGTTCTTTGCTCTCTTACTATTTCCTTGCTTGGGAGATACCCTTGCATCTGCCATCCTCTTAAACGGGGCTCCCCCCCCTCACAGCTGTTAGCCTGAGGAACAAACCTCCCTTTCTTTGATATCCACCCTGGGTAAACGACAAGCTACAGTCCTTCTGCTGTAATCTTCTTGCCCCCATTGGTGGAATTTTGATTTCCTCTCTATTCCCCAATTCTTATTTTGCGGAGGGAACTGACCTTGCCTGCACCCACTTTCCCAGCTGAATTCTGTGAGCCGTTTCCATAATTACAAAAGCAGTAATAAAGTTTCCTTTTCAGAATCTTGCTGTGACTTCTAAATAGATGAAAGACAGTTAAGTCACATATGTACTCCTTTCCCATAGCATCCTTTGTGAGGAGTTTGAGCTGTGTGGCTAAATTATTAATATCAGATTCCACTCCTTACATACAAACACCATTTTGGGATAGTCCAATTAGATACATGCGTTTATATTTTGTTTTACTTAATCTTATCTGGCTCATGCTCCAATTAAGACTCAAAGACTTTTGCTTTTTCCAAAATCAAAGTTTCACAATTATACATAGTTTTCTCTGATTCTTTCCCCACCTCTTGTAATACCTAGAGATAAATCTATATTTGAATTAAATTCCAGATTGAAACCTGTGCCAAAAGTATACAGTATACAATTATTCCCTTTTGTAGTTTCATTAGTGTAATTTTATCTTAGCAAGATACAGTAGTAGTCTGCTTGGTAAATAGGATCATGCATCTTAAGGAGTTTAAACTAGGTAGACAGTTCAGTATTAAATGAGGGTTAATAAACTGCTGAGACCTGATCTCCTGCACTAATGGGATTAGTTTTCCTGCAGGCCAAGTTCATCACAAGTGTCTGGGGTTTAATTCAACTTTACACCTTTCCATAAGGCATGCATAGAGAATAAAGAAGGAGTGACAAATAGATCTGAAGCGGTCCCTGGGGATCTGTTTAAATGTAAACAGAGATTCTTGAGATCATCTGCAATTTGTTCCTTCATGTAATCAGGTTTCTAAAGTAAGTTTTGAGCAAGAGATGCTAATGATCATAATATAATAATTAATAGAATAAAACCATAAAAACATTTCTAAATTTACAGCCAGAAGAGTCAAAAGTTTCTACCAATACTACTTTTTGACCTAGAGTTGCAATTCTCAATATGCATGTCAAGAAGTCAACTTTATTGCACTTAACAGAACTATGTTAGGAGTAAAATATATTCAGTGCTTCATTGGAAATAGAACTATGTCTAACCTGATATAAATCAGATCTGATTAGAATAGAAAATAAAGAATTACTGTTTTTCCTTCAGTTCAATACAACTATTCATTCTTCTTCATTCGGTAGAGGTACAGATTGTTAAAGTTGAATTCTGCTGCTAGCTTCCTAGGAACTTAGATTGGAATTAATATTTAATTGCTGGTTTATTACATTTACTGTACATTCCACCACCACAACTCTTGGTGGTTTGTATTTAAAATGATAATACTTTAAGAAGAATGGAAAGACTGATAATTCCTCCAAGTATGTTATTTACCATATAAATATATGCATCAAGGGACTGTGGTCTGTTCCATGTTTGCACGTGGCAACTTTTTTCTTATTGTGCATAACATGACCAGTAATAGAATTTAATTTTTGTGCTTCTGTTCTGCATAACAATGACTCATGTTTGCGTCTTATGAAACTATGCAATAGAACTGAGCCATAGTGAACCAATGTATGTGTCTTTGTCAGATGCCAGAAGATCTAAACCAAGCAGGGCCATTCCTGGTTAGGATTTGCATAAGATACCCCAGAGAACCCAAGGTTGTAGGCTGGCTCTGGAAATTGAAAAAAACATTTGGGAAGACGGTAACAGCCAGTACTGTTGTACAACTGTCAAGAAAAATATGTAGATGTTTCTGTGGTGTCCCCTAAGACCTGAGCTTAACCTTTGTCTTCCAGACTAGGTTAAATTATAAAATCAGTACTATAATAATATAAACAAGTAGCTCTGGGGATTGCCCTTCCCATGGCTCAAGTCCAATTATATGGAGATTGTGTAGCTACTTATGGCTGCTTGGGTCCACTGCACTCCATTCTTACTTGGAGGTCATTGGAAATGGATGCTGGTGTTACTGAATTTGAAAATCAAAGGATCCTAGCATTGTAACAGTTTGCCCTTCCATTACTCAGGCAGATAGGATTAGTCTCTTTGGTTATAACCAGCATGTTTATGAGCTTGAATGTGTGTTTATAATCCTAGCCCAATGTTTTTATTCCTTGCTTCCACGGTTTTCTGGATGCTGCTATGCTGAGGTGCTAATAATAGCAGAGTGACAGCTGCTATGTGAGGATAAAAACAATCCTAGACACACAGTTCTGCCACCCCCTTTTCTTTTTGTAGCTTCCTTGTAGACCAAACAAGAAGAGCATTGAAGGAAGATATAATCTGACCTGCAAAGATGTTTTCTATAAATCAAGCATATTTGGAAATGTTTTGATCTGAGTGCCTGATGGACTCAACCATGTGCAAATAACACTTGACAAAGTATGCTATCCCCTGGGTTGCCCAGAGATGTCTTGGTCGGCTGCTTTATTCTGCAGTGATTTTTCTTTCTGCCTCTGTCATAACTTCTGCTTTCGCAAGCCTTTGCCTTTGTCTAAGCTATTCTCCTGGCTAATTTTGTTTTATTGATCTAAGATGAGATACATGATTGGAGTGGGAGGAGGAGAAGCAGAACCTAGAGCAATAAAGGTTTACAAAAATAATATTGAGTCAGTTGTGGAACTCTCTTCCAGATAAACATTAGATGCATGAATGTTTTCTTACTATTTAGGTGTCCAGAATTACTGGACACCTGCTTCTTTTATTGATTCTTTTTCTGTTTTCATACTGACTATATATACAATTAAATCTAGTCCAAAGATTTTTACCCTTGGTAAAAAAAAAATTTTTTTTAAAGAAGAATTTATTCAGCAAAAGGAAATATAGTGGTTTTAAGATATTGGACAACAACTCTGTGTCTAATGAGTCAGGCTGTAATTCCTAGTGTTGCACACTATCTATTATCTATCTGACTCAGCCAACAAAGGGAGTCACATGCATTCTTTATCTATAGAAACTTGGCCTTTCAAGTCAAGGAAAATGCTTTCAAGGCTCTTTTACAGTGAATTACCATCCTAAATTAATGAAAGGTTTGTCTGTAGAATATTTGGAAATAGTAATGAATGGTGGACTGTTAACCGACAGTGTAATAATTGAGGATTATCATGGGAAAAATGGTTTTTAGAAGTTGCGATGATATGGTTGGCATCCTTCAGTCTCGAGAGACTATGGTATTGTGCTCTGGAAAGAGGTCCTAAGGCAGTATCTGGTGTGGCTAAAAAGGCCAATTCGAGCGTGGCAGTCCCTTCCACACTGAGGGCAGATACAAACTGTCCCCTGTCCAGCCCCCAGATTTTGCTGGTTCCGGGACTGCCTCTTTGCCTCAGCCTGCCGCACAAGTGTCTCTGATATAGTGCACTGATATAGTGACTAAACATACCGACATCCCTATCAACATAGGAAAACTTTAGTCTCAGAAAAAAGTATCTAGACTTACAAGACTGAATCTTTGAAATTAAGTCTACAGTGATATGACCCTTTTAAGGAGCAACGTGACTATGAATTTGATAGTTTTTCTGTGACAATTAGAAAATTACAAATATTGTCATAAATATGTATGTGATTACATCCATGCATACAGCAAAAACTCATGCAACTACGGGTAGCCTTTAATATTTCTTTGAAACCTTTTGAGGGCAGATGGACATTTCAGTGTACACATATAGAGAGTTGTCTGGGTTTATGCATTGTTTGAAGCTCTTCAAACTGATTCCATGGTAGCAATATTTTATTTTTCTTGGCCACAAATACAATACACTTTTTCCACTTGAGAATGACCTTTTCCCAGATAGCATATCCATCATCATTATTGTGCATTTACCTTGAGAACATAGCAATATAAAAATAATTTTTAAAAAGCTTTCCACAGCCTGACATTTTATAACTTCTACATATGAGACTGTTTTTGAGACCCTACAATGTTTTTTTTCTTTCTTTCTAGATTCACACAAGCTAAAACTGATGTGGTTCTTTTTTTACAGGTTGCCTGTGCATTTGCATAGCTATGTCAGAAGATTCTGGTACTGAAGGCCTGAGCTCAACTTCTTTGGTAGACTTCATAACAATGTCCCACTTTAAGTCTCTGGATTCCAGTGAACAGACCAACTTAGAATTATCGGAGTCTGATTTTGGTCCTGGTGCCCTGCAAGTCTCACCTGGTTCAGGATTTTTCAGTGAGGAAAAGGAAGACTCCAAGGTCCTCCAGTCTCAGTATTTATGGGAAGAAGGTGGAGACAGCAATGATTCCAGTGTGTATGTGGGGCCAGCAGCAGGTAACAATCTTCCGACTATTTTCTTCTAAGTTTTGTTAGACTTTTTTTGTTAAAAAAAAGTGGGCCTTGGGTATTTCAAACAGTTTTTCCAAATCATGTGTTATTAGAGGGAAATTAATTTAGGTGGGAAGTTTTTAGCCTTATCATTGTGGTGCATAAGATTATGGTATTGAAATAATAGGATGGTAACAGTAATGGTATTGGAAGCCTCTGAGTTGCATTCCCCAACTTTCTCTTAGAAAGAATCATTCCACATGCTAACCAAATCTGTTTCGGTGCCATTTTCAGGTCTAAAAACTGATGGAAATGAATCTAAAGCTCCATTTCATTTAAGAATGCTTGGGGTTGATCGGTTTTGAAGTGGGACACTGTCTAGGAAAATTATTTTAGGAACTGTTCTGCAGTTGTTATGTAAATCTCCTGGGTGTAATTATGGCTTTCTCAGGACTGGTCTAATTATGAAATACTTTACTAGGCTTGGGAGCATTCCTTCTTCTAAAGAGGAATTTATAATTAAATCCAGCTGACCTTCTTACTTGTTGTAATAGACCCTTAGGAGCAAGCGTTGAACACTTGACACAATGAGAAAGATGAACTGTGGGTTTTTTTCTCCATTGTCAGCCTTGAATTGGCTTGGTAATGAATTCTTGCTAGTATTAAATTACCTCCATCTGTTTTTCAGTCATCATCCATCTTTCTTCAGTGGTCTCAATTTAAATAATTATCAGAAAGTCGAATGTTCTCTGCATAGCAGGCAGTGATGAACAGGAGCCATCGTGTTGGCCCTTTCTGCATTTAAAATGATCTGTATTTCTATTGGACTGTCCTCCCCAAGACTATTTGACAACCCTTTCAATAGTTCCTGTCTTTCCTCCATAGAGAAAAATCATTTATGCAAGTTTAAATCAAAACTAAAGAGCAAAAAACCAAAAAGTATAGGCAACTATTCATGTCAGGCTGATAAGAAGCTGGGAAAGATCTATGTTTGTCCTATGAAATCCTAAACTATTTTAACCAGGCCAGTTTTGGCCTGTGTGTTGAAGTCTCCCAGAACCAGCACTTAGGGATTTTCAGATATAGAGTGTTGCCATCAGTTCAGGTAGGAAGACTTACAAATTGAGCAAGACACTTGTAGAATCCCAAACAACTTGTCCCGAGTGCTTACTAGGGGCTACAAGTGGAGAGAAAATGAATTCCTGCAGACTTCAACAATTCTCTCTCTCCAGCCTCTTGATATGTCTCGATGCCAAATTGAGCATATCTCATTTTCAGTCCATACTAATAGGTATGACAAAGTTATCCGCATGGAGAAAGGTAAATCAACTTATAGTGTGCAACCCATTTTTGGGAATAAGGAATGCTTTGTGGGGGGGAGGAATTGCAACCAGAAAACAAATTTTAAAAACCTTTGATAAAAAGAAGACAAAATATAACCAGTATCATGATGATGCCTTGTAGGAAATGAATGCATGAATGAAAAATAGCAGTTATATATCAATTGCCAAGCAATATAAATAATCTTAACGAGGAAAGAATTTGGGCACTAGAGGTTTTGAAAGAACATGGGATAACTTTGTTTCATCAGTCCATCTACTCCAGCATTTGTTATTCACAATGTCCAACTAGATTATTCTGTTCATAAGCAGGAGCTGGAGATGTAATTCTTTTCCACCACTGTGTCCCTGGATGCTACTCCCAACTCAGAGGTAACAATGCATTTTTAGAATTAATGGCCCGTGACAGACCTCTCCTTTATCAATTCATTTAATCCTCTTTTAAAGCCATCATCATATTTTTGACAATAAATTGCACACATTAATGACAAAAGCTCTCACTGAGGACAAAAGAGTTGCATTAAAGAAAGTAAAACTGTGGAAGCTTGTTGAGATTTTTTAACAACTCTGTTGTTAAAATTAAATCAGAAGCTTCTACAGTGGACTGCGTGTAGCTGGTTTAAACAAATTCTTCTTTAATCATAACAAGAT
>JANHFS010008859.1:11756-27946 GCA_032467975.1 Trimeresurus albolabris
CAACAAGTTTTTTTAACGCTAATTATTTTGAAGCACTATAAAGGCAAATTAACTAATTTTCCATATATTATCATACCTAGGCTCCTAAAATACACCTTGGGTCACTCTTGCACAATCTTCCAAAAAGAACTGAATTGAGATCTAAGAGGCCATTATTCAGTGCTGATAATCAAATACTCAGGAATTAACTGATTTCTATTTAATCTCATTTAATCTATTGATTAAACAAAATAAAATATAATAACCAGGATAAATTAATTGATATTGAGTAGAATATAATTTAGTTATTTATTTATAATGATGATCTTGAGAAAGTAATCTTTTTTCATTCACAGAAATAATAATTTGTATCAATATTCTTCTGACTATATTATTAAATACATATTTCCTTATAATCAGACTCCAGGGTAAATGAAGTTCAGTTACATTTCTTTATTTATAGCATTATGTTTCAAAAATAGCTGCAGATAATATTTGCTTTGTTTTTGCCTGATTTTCCCTTTTGGTTTTAATGTGTTTATGTAAAAGTAATCAGTAGCATGGGATGCAGGGTACTTTAAGACTAGGATACTCTTCTTTCAAAAAGATTCTTCACTGAAATCCTCCAGTGAGGAGAGGGGAGTAGAAAACTAAAGTCAAGATGGTTGCCCCAGTGGCAACACGATTGAAACCCCCCCTTCCTTTTTACATGCAACACACATAAAAAAAGGCACTGTGTTTCTGTCCTATAGTTCAACCACCCTTTTACTTTTTCTGCTCCTCCGCCAGATACCTCTGCTGTTTCTCAATATAATTTGTAATCTCTATTGCAAGAATATAGGAAACAATAAGCTATAAATTTTAGCTTAATAATGGAAAATGTGAACGATGCTGTGCAGGTGTGCCTTCTCTATTTCCTCCCACTTATCTTTCCCTTTACCTGAGCAGAGAAACGAGCCTAGGTGGGTGAGTTTAAACTGATGTTCAAACATGAGGTGATATATAGGCTATAGAAATTGAATGAATGAATAAAACAAATACATACATACATACATACATACATACATACATACATACATACATACCAGTTTCATAGCCACCATTAAGCATTAGCTGCCAGGCTTCCCACCTGAACTGTGCAACAAATTACAAATCTCTGGATACTTAATATTAATTCAGCTCTTGCTTATATTTAGCAGAGAATATCTGAATATGACTTGGCAAATTTAGGACTTTTATTGCAAGAAGAATGGAACTATAAACAAGAGTTGACAGCCTGCTGCAGTGCAAAGCAGTCAGTCTTTATATATCTATGCTCCAATGTTTAAACTCTTACATTTCTTTCTCCTACTTTTCCATGTTAAAGGATACTTCGCCTTAGGTAGTGCTGGTCCTTCATAGATTAGAAGTCACTAGAAGTTCTACTTCACAAGCTTTGGCCGTTAGACAAGAGCTGAAGTTGAAGCTGCAATATGATCCTAGCTTGTTTATATGCCTGAATCTTGTTATGCTTTCAGGCTACATTATCTTTGTTTGTTTATTTTATGAGTTTGCACAAAGAACAAAATTGCAGTAAAATGGCTGTTTTTATAAACATACGATTCATTCATATTGTTGGTCAAAAGCCAAAATGTTAGTTTAATGTGATGATTTAATTGTGATCTATGATGTTAAACAGGCACGTTTGAGTTGCCCATTGAGTCAATTGGACAAGGGTCAGCATGTTCAAGGTTTCCTTACCAGTTTATCAGATTATCCTGCCCAATCCTGACCTGGTTTTAGGCCAGACAAGATGAGAAGGTGACCTGCTATCTTGTTGTTCTCCTTGCTGCCTTCCTTGCTTTCATTTCATCTTACCAGCAGTTGGTACCTGCCAAGCCTGGTTCTAGTCTGGCACTAGAAAGTGATATCTATTCAAATGAAAGCATTATATCTATGAAGATTTCAGTCTGGGAGAATTGAATCCCCACAACTGAACCCAAAATTTATGTTGCTAAGTGAGACAGTTGTTAAGTGAATTTTGCCCCATTTTATGACCTTCCTGGCCAAAGCTGTTAAGTGAATCATACAGTTGTTAAGTTAGTAACATGGTTGTTAAGTTAATCTGGCTTCCCCATTGACTTCGCTTGTCAGAAGGTCGCTAAAGGTGATCACATTACCATGGGACACAGCAACGGTCATAAATATGAACTAGTTGCCAAGCATCCAAATTTTGATCACATGACTTATGGGGATGCTGCAATGGCGTAAGTGTGAAAAATAGTCATAAGTCACTTTTTTCAGTGTCATTGTAACTTTGAATGGTCACCAAATGAACTGTTGCAAGTTGAAGACCATCTGTATATAGGAATCAAACTGGGGTGGATGGGACGTAAAATTGTGCAGACTGTACAACTATCATCTTCCCTAAAAAGTTTTTAATGTATTGCAGTCATGTATGTTTGACACCTCTAAATGTTCTGTGCCTGTTTTTCCTTTGATGAACTCAGCTATCTGCTTCCTGTTAGAAATATAAGCTGCTGCATATACTACATGCCTCTATTGACTTTAGAAATGGTTAATACAAAATTATAGCACTGTGGCATAGCTGTATGTTTAGTAGTTGTGTCACACCCTCACTCTTGTCTAGGTTTACACATCCCATTAAAGTACAGGCAAGCAACCTAGTGGTCTCCAATTGTTTAGACTAACATTCCTACAGTCTCTTTCCATTTACCACTCTAAGGAGACAAGGGAAGTTGAAGTCCAACATAAATGACTAGGTGCATAAAGTGAACAAAATAAAATGATTTGTTTGTCTGATGACTTTAAGAACCTAAACATCGTTTAAAACCCAGGACAGTAAAGTAAACTGAACTCACCATAATTAAGGCATAGTATGACCCTAACTGTCTCCATTGAAAGCACCTTGGGCAAAAGTTGATAGATGCAGAAATAAACATTAAACAACTAGCTTGATTAGACACTTTCTAATGGAAGAAAAGGACTGTTCTTTGGTCTCAGGTAGCCAAGGGAGCCATCATTAAAGTGGAACAAATATTTTCTTAATAGTTTTCATTTAGAAATCCATGGGGAGGAGAAAGGATATATTGGTGTTTTGAGAAACCAACAGCCTGTAATTTGTTCATCTGTGACAGCATAAATTAAACAGAAATTGATCAGATGAGGGGAAAAGGAAGTATATTCCTTTTTAGACTTACTCATAAACTTTCAAACCATGATTTGGAATTGGAGAAATACTCTGTCTGTCTGAGTTAACTCTATTTCTCAGTGACATTTCACTTTCTTAATTAATGCACCTTATTGAATTATTCAATAGATTTCTTTTTAAAAATTTATTAGAAACCCGCTGCTTATCATCTTACAGTGAATGAAAAGTGGTTCTAAATGAGAAACTTCAACTGGGCTTTTGTAAGCACATAACTTATGTGCTATTATTACAGTAATCAATTCATGACTTTTAGCACACCAGATATATGAGTAGCTTTTCATTGTCCTGGGAGGGGTTGGATGAAAAATAATTAGATTATTTAACAAAAAATGTTTTTCTTGGTGTGTATTAACTCAAGACATAAACTAATATTCTATTTAGGTCAATAAAGTTTAAGTAGTGGTTTGCAGTAACCTAGAACTGGGGCTAAAGAGGTTATCCTAATTGGAAATAAGAGAATAATTACAAAAAATACAAATTGAAAACATAAAAATGCTCTTTATAAAAAAAATGCATATAGTCATCAAATGTGCCTGTTTTCTGGTGCTGTGGGTTAATTGGGATGTGTGTGTATGTGTGTGTGTTCAGGTGAGATCCTGGAAGTGAAGTCTTAAATGTACTATTAGGCAATGATAGAAAAAGACTCAGCTTCACCTCCCTACATATCCATATTCTCTTGCAAAATCAAAATGGGACATTGAGGAAGAGATGAATTAAGTTTTCTGGCTCGTGCAGTGGGATAGTTTGTTATAAATAAATCAGATGTGGGAAAGCCCATCTTTGCTGTGTCTGACAAAACCCTGCACCTTCCTCATTTTCCCAATCTCAAAGTCTTCTCATCTACCTGGCATAAGCTTTTGCAATCAACTGGGTTATTTTGCCTTTTGCTGAGCCGTCAGTGGAAAGAAGAGATGTGTCATCAGGCCCTGAATTCTGAAAACCACACGTGAAAGCAGGATTGTCTGTGTAACTGAGAAACGTAGGTACTTAATTCACTGACAGGAAAATTTAAATATTTCCAAGGGTGTTGTAGAATGCTTCCAAATACTGGATACTTCTGTTTGTGGATAGACCTAAGTGTTGCAGGTATATATGAAAATGGGACATTTGTCCTTCATACGAGAATTGTATTGCTTTTTGCAATGAATCAAGCTGTGCTAGCCTAAAAATGAGAAAGCTAAGAGAAGCAAAGGCTGCATGTAAAAATGTACTTGTCTGAAACACTGCAATAATTCCACTATGATGGTGGCACTAATTCTGATCTAAACCAATGGCAATCTTAATGAGACAGGCTCTTTACTTTTCTAGTGGTAAAGCCAAAGGATTCCTGGATCTAGCCCCAACCTATCAATGGGGTATTGAAATTGAGTATATATTCAGGAAAATAATCAAGAGGGAACTAAAGAACTGCAGGAATGTATGCTGCATGTGGCTTGGTTCCCATCCTTCTGCATATTCAATACATACCTCACTATTTACAACCCTGTAATCCCTTAATTCAGGGTAGAGTCAGGGCGACTGGATGGAACTGAGCATTTACTGGCCAGATGCCCTTCCTGATGCCATGTGGAGTTCACAGCAGATATTTTTTCCTTACCTATACACCTTAAAATCATTATTGGTGAAAAAGAAGTAGGTTACATTTTATAAGAATTATTTAATTAATGTTATGACATCATCTCTAGTTTTGCAACTATGTTTTAAGCACAGATTGACATTAAGTGCATATCTTTTAATCTCATCTTCAGCTACAGCTCTATGAAATTAAGTACCATGGAAAGACAACACCTAAGAAGCTTAACAGCAAGTGGTCCTCTGCCCAGCTGCTACTGGTGTGCTCAGGATTTGTTTGTGTACCTAGACTTAAACACACAGTAATGTTTAAAAGACTTCTTTCTCAACTTTTTTCATACAGTCATGATCCAAGTGCTATTCCTAGGTGAGAGCTTCTAAGTACCAAATGTTACCATTCCTAGGAGGATACTTACTGTATATCATTACACAGTTCATGTAGCAAAACCTGTATCAGGATCTGCTAATTACTCATTGCTGTAAGAGTTACAGTATTGTCACTTAAAGCTAACATCCTGGCTGGATTCCACATCCAATACTTGCATTCTCTTTTCTTTAATTACATTTTCTCATCTCTTTTCAAGGCTGTGTTATATGAGAATTCTCTACAGGAATATGCATTAACTATTTTATGTATTGCCACATTATAAAATACAGCACACATACTTTTTTTCTATCAGAATATCGATCATGGAGCTGGTTCACGCCTTAGTCTAAGAAAGGCTGTGCAACAAACCTAGGTGAAGCCTGAATTCTGAGGCTAATTTAGCACAGAGTGATATTTGCATAAGATAGAACAAAAGGCAAAGTGTTGTATATACAAGAAGGAAGCAAGGATGGTTTACAAGAAGAGAAAAATATGAAGAACTATAATGAATGGTGCTAGTATAAACTACTTGTATTTCTCTTTAATTTCTTTGGCTTACTATTTCTCATTTTTGTGCTTTGCATATTGTTGCTTATCCCAAAATAGAATATTTTAAAGATATAAATCTAGCTATAGGTATAGAGATATGCGAAGTAGCTAGCTATAATTTACATAGGAGTCATGCTGACATGTTGCTTGTTGCAGCATAAATATGCTTTATTTTTGAGACAAGTATCTTCATGGTATTAGTAATATCTCATTCCTAATGTAGAGTTGTCCTTGGTGGTTTTGGTTTGGGAGATCAGTTTTCCTTCTTCTCCTAAGAAAAGTCTTGCCTTCCAGACAATTTAGAAATGAGTCTGAGGATGAAGGATCTGGGCATAATAATCTGCTCAGTTATCGGCTTGGCAAGTCTGGTGGGGAAATGCTCCCTACCCAACTAGTTGTGGGGCACTGTGCCTCTATGGTCATTTTGGGTTTGGCTGCAAGAAAGACCAGACACCTGATCTTTCTCTCTTTGAACTAGAATAGCAATTCCTAAGAGACTGACAGACCTGGCAGCCAGGTCAGATAGATACTCTTTGGTGTGTCTGTATGTTCCATGTAAATAGTTGGGTGAATGCTGAGAAGATGGTAAGTAGGGAAGCAAGGAAAGTACACATACACTTAGAGGTAAGTAGTGGAGTGTGAGAGACAGAAAAGACTCTTTGCCTGGCCAAAAATGATGCATGGGGAGTTGGCTTTAGCAGAAGAAAGGAAAGAAAGAACTAGAAGTGCAATATTTGTTCTTTTGCTCACAGAAGCGTAGATATTTTGATCTTCTATTACTTGGCACAATCAACTATTCCTAGTAAATTAATTGTACCATCAGAAGAATAATGTACATTAAGGTTAAATAAATATAAAAAAAATTAATAAGCCTTGGACCCCTAAACCTGCCCCACACATTTTCAGGAGAACAAATGGTATTCAATTTCCCTAGGTAGATGATTCACCAATATTGGTGGGCATCCACTAATAGCTGTCTTGAAATGACACCACATTATACTGGTGGGCATCTACCAATAGCTGCCTTGAAATGATGCCATTTTATTGTATGAGGGGAGCCATACACAATGTGAAGATTTTAGTACTTCTTGGATGGCTGGTGAGAACTTGAGAACTGGAGAGAAACAATGAGACAATGCAGAAGAATTGAGAGGGCTAAAGATTGCTGGGATTTGGGGCCTGCTGCAGAAGAGGTCTAAGCAGGCAGCTTCTTAGATGCAGATTCAGAAAACAAATAGTGTATGATGTATCATGGTTATTTGTGCCAGTCAGAGTATTATGGATCATTTGGGCGGTAATGAAGACATATTGATGAAAGAAGAGCAATGTTCTGTACCTTATCTGGGAATGTTCTCTTAGGGATCTTACCGTGTCATAAACTTTTCAATACGTACACTAGGCAACCCACATTGGAGCTTCTTTCATTGTTGGTTAAAGAAAACCAGAAAGAAACAGACTCTTTTAATGGAGATAGATGCATGCTAGAAAGATGTTTAGCTATCTTGTCATAGTATCATTAGTCAATATGTCCCATTGTTGCTATCTATTATTCATCACCTCTACTTTACATGTTTGAGTTATTTATTGCTTTATATATTTTACTTCATTTTCAGATTGGCAGGGGGGAGGTGGAAAAGAAGGGATGGTTTTGTGGTGGGGTGACTGCATGAGCGCATGCATGCAGGTGAACACTCATTGCTTGCATGTCTGGAGCTATGAGAGCTTGTGCAAGAGGGCCCATAAGCACCCAAGATGCTTGTGGCGATACTTGGACCACAAACACCTGCAATGCTCACGGCGACACGAATTGTGCCACAAACACCCATGACGCTCGGGATGACGCTTGCATGACTGGGGCTGCGAATGCCTGCGATGCTGACGGTGATGTTTGTACAAGTGGGGATGTGTACATGTGCACTGGCCAGCCACTCACGCGGCCCGGTGGCCAATAGCCCATGGCCCAGTAGTGGGCAACGGCCCACAGGTTAGGGACCCCTGGTCCACATAACTCTGATGAATATTAGTATTAAAAATATGAATGGTTTGGTATCAATTTATGAAGTGGTTAACTACTTTGGGGAATAGAAATCAGTGTTCTTAAAAAAAGTCTCAGATTTAAAAAAAAACTTAATAAGCATGCACTTGCTAGATAATTTGATTTCCTTCAGTTTAATTATAGAAATTCATTATAGCCATTACTGTTTCTTAAAAGTTCTATAGTGAATCTCCCTTTTACACTTCAATTATGGACTGAATTGTATTTAAGCTTATCATAGGTACGTAAAGGAAGGCCGATTAAAATAGAAAAATGATTGAATTGTAATTACAATAAAACTGTATCAATTGTAGACGGATTATTCAGAACTAAATAGGAAAAGGGTTTTCATAGGTAAGATCAAAAGTTCCTCATGGAAAAAGTCTCCATCACATAGGAATGCAAAGGATTTGGGCAATCACTGTTGCATTATTCCTTAACAACAAGAGGACTCTTTAAAATTCTATATAATCATAATACTGGATGCACATTTGAGATTGTTTGTTTTTAGCATAGTTGGTGAGGAAGCAACCATTGTGATTTGCAAAATATGGTTTACAGCTTAATGTGTGGGCGCAACGATGGTTTATTCCATGAAGTTATTCATTTGCTTATTTAACTATACTTAAACACTAATAGCTCATATGATACCATTTAACTTAATTGTTCAAATATAACAGGTAATAAGCTGCTTATTCTGATCCCTTTTTTAAAAAAAAATCTTCTTAATTAGAGTTGATTGCATTTTGTGGCAATGAATTATGTAAGTTAAGTTCTAGAAAATGCAATTATTACTGAGAGAAGAGAATATTTGTAGCTTGGGGTTGAACTGTGAGGTCCTTGGTGCTCTCTGTGCTTGGTGGTTTTCTTGCAGATGTTTCTTTACCAAACTAGATAATATCATCAGTTTGGTAATGAAACAGTTGCAAGAGAACCTCTGAGGACACCAAGGGCCCCACAATGCAATTGTTATGATGTATTTTCACAATTTCACATTAAACTTGCTGCTTACCAATTGATAATGTTTTATCTGATTCTACTACTGTTACTCTCATGCTTTGTTGCTGTGTCAAGCAAATATCATATGGAAACATATCCCAGCCATCTATACACGGTTGCTATCATACAGAACTATTACTCTTTTTTCTTAGAAATAGATACTTGGCTATAATTGTGGCCAAAAGATATTGTTTTGCTATATGTTAATGAAGTGCTATTAACTACAAAGATTCAAGCAAAATAAACATGTTAGCTTTGTTATGTATAGGGCAGACTTCTCTGGACCTTATTAACTAGTGTGCCATTGTGTCTAATTTGTGTATTTCCTTTAATATCTTTTCGAGCTTTGGTCTAGTGGTTAAGACATCAGACTAGAAACTAGAGTTCTGGTCCCACTTTAGACATGAAATCCAACTGGGTGATTTTAAGCCAGCCAATCTCTCTGTCAGACCAATTTACCTCAGAGGGTTATTGTTGTGAGGAAAATAAGAGGAGGATAGAGTATTAGATATATTCCCTGCTCTGAGTTATTTATAAAAATAATAAAGGTGAGATTAAAAATCTAACAAAAAACCTTAAGCAGGAGAAAAGAAATAGCAAATAGGTAGACTGAGAAAGAAGTCCAGGATAAAGTAATTGAACAAAATAATTCATTTGCAGCCACTCTTTAATTTAGTCATACCTGCATCCTCTTTATAATATTTACACTTTTCACTGGGCACAAAAATGTTGCTCTTTGCCTTTTCAACAGTTAATTACTAGTCTTCCTGATTAATGTACTTCCATGCCCTTCTATGGAAGATCAAATAGTTAAGAATTATCAGGAGCTCTGGTGCCATCTTATAGATATGAACTATTGCATAAATCCCAATGCTCTGACCTTAGTCATGACCTAAGATTTTGACCCGAGTTTAGCTAATAAACCATCTGAACAAATTCTTTTCCTGCTGAATTAAGCGATGCTGTTTATATCCTATCCCAGTAACCGGAGGTTATGGAGGTCTGAATAGGGAACTGAACCCTGACAAGACTAAGTAGCTCTGGATTTAGGGGCCTTCTGGCTCAGGGACTATTCCATCTTTGGTACTGGGTGAAGTTGCACTTCCCCAAACAGAACTGGTATGCAACTTTGGAGGGTCATCCTAAACTCACCACTCTGCTCAAAGAGCAGGTGACAGTTGTGCCTGGGAGGGTTTTTGCACAGTTTCATATTGTGCACCTGGACTGAGAGGATCTATTCCCAGTCACTCATGCCCTGGCCCCCTCCTGGGCAGACTACTCTAATGTGCTGTACATGGGGCTGCCATGGAACAGTATCTAGAAGCTTCATCTGATGCAGAATTCAGCAGCACAGGGAGTTTTACGCCTGCCCCTAAAACAACACATATTACACCTCTGCTCCAGGAGTTGCATTGGTTGCCAATTTGCTTTTGAGTCCAATTCAAGATGCTGATTTTGGCTTTTAAAGCCCTTCGTTGCTTGGGGCCAGGTTATTGGAAGGATTATCTTTTCCCAGTTACATCTGCCTATCCTATCAGGCCCTGTAGAAGAGGTCCTGTCTGCAAAAATGTTTCATCTGTTATGATCCAGGCAATGGGCCAGGACACCCACCCTGTGGAACACCGTCTTCCCCAAGGGGAGATTGGCCACATCCTCAAAACATGGTCCCTCAAAACATGCTTGTGTCAACAGCCTTGAGGATCTGAAGGAAATGATGATTTAATGAGATAGCTGCATTGTGTTAACACCAATTTTTCTCTGCTATCTTGTTATTAGTAATGTTGCTTGATGTCTTTTTAACTGTACTTTTTAATATTTTGATTTATTAGTTTTTTATTGTGCACTGTTTTGTTGACTGTCACTCATAACCTTGTGACCTCCCATCTGGATTACTGCAATACATTTTGCATAGGCTTGCCCTTGAAGAGCATTTGAAAGCTTCAACTGGTGCAGAATGTGGCTGCTCGAGTAGTAGGTGTTTGATATTTGACACATGTGACACCACTGCTATGTGCACTGTACTAGCTATCAGGTGTACTTCTGGGTGCAATTCAAGAGGCTGGTATCACCTTTAAAGCCCTTCATGACTTGGGGAGGGGTTACCTCCGGTCTGTCTTTTCCCAGTTGTTTCCACCCATCCAATTTGGTCCAGCAGGCTGGCCCTGTGCATGTCCCATCTGCCAAGGAATGTCTGCTAGCAGGGACGAGGAGGCCTGCTTTCTGCCATAGTGCTTGCTCTCTAGAGATTAGGATGGCCTCAGCCGTGTTGATGATGACGATGTTATCCATTCAGTGATGTCTGACTCTTGGTGATTCTATGGGCCAAGTCTCTCCATATCTTCCGATCTTGCACTACTTCTTTCAGTTTTTCTGTGCTCTGGCTGATGTCAACTTTGATGGACTCCAGTCATTCTAGTTTTTGGTGGCCTGGTTTCCTTTTATTGATACTCTTCCAAACATAATTGCTTTCTCCAGTGAATTCCCCCGCGTGACATGGCCAAAATAAGTGAGACACAAATTTGTGATTTTTCTTTCCAATGATACCTCTAGTGTTATGTGCTCCAATACTTGCTTGTTGGTCTGTTATATCAACCCTGTTGGCCTATTGTAATGTCTTGAAGATTTGGCTATGTGCCCAGGCCTGGGATCCTGAGAGTGTAAGAGTTTTGTTTCCTGGTTATGTTAACATCTATGGATTATAATTTTATCAGCTGCTGTATATTTAATTTTCTTTTGTATTGTGCTTGTAGTTTGTTCTTAATTAATTATATGATTGCTTGCCATCCAGAGTCAATTGTTTGATATGGGCTGCCATATAACAAATAAACAGCATTTGGTATTAATGTATAATACGTCCCCCCCCCCCTTATATTTAGTGAAATTGCATAATAATGGCCTGGAATTATTGGCTTTGGTTTCTGAGGTGTGACTTCAACATTGTGGCCTCAGTTCAGTAACATAATATCAAGGAGATAAATAATGAGAATGCTGCTGTGAGCAGAAATGAAATCAAGTTCTTCATATTGTCCATTTATTCTATTTTTTTAATCTTTATTTTCTTAACGGGGCTAGGGAGAGATTTTACCACCCTCCACATTATACATTCCTGTCAGTTAAAGCTTACCCCCGCCCCCAATTCATTCAAAGGTTTACTCTTCTACCTTTGTGTTTCTTGGAAGAGAGACACTTAATACCTGTGAGAACAATATACAGATATGAAAATCAAGAGGGTGTATTTTTAAGTTTTAGCCATCTCTCCATATGAGATACCTTCACTCTTAAGAACATGAGTACATTAATCTATCAGGTGGAAAATGGGCTCTGTTCCTTCTGCCCATGGGGTAGCCTGAGATTATACCCATCTGCTATGAAAACGCTCCGTCATTATCAGTTGCACATCAGGAACCAGGCATGCAGAATGAATGTAAAATAAAGAAATTTCTTTCTACACCAAATATTCACTATGAACTGTGAGGATGCAATCTTTAAAACACATTACTGGTATTACTGTTACATATTTTCTTAGAAAATATAGCTTAGTACGCAAATGAATGTGTAGGTGTCATTAAGACAGTGTGTTAAAAACTGTTCCCTAATAACATGACTCTTTTTCCACAGGCTGCATACAACTGTGGTAATTCATAGACTGGGCTCACATCTCATACCGAACCGACATGTGGTTTGCTTATTTTCCACCCAGTATGTGTGAATCCAACCCACTGTGGTTTGTAAAATAGAGCTTATGTTTCAGTAAATTGTGTGAATGCAGGCAATTTTTGTTTAATCCATAAACCATTATTAAACAAAATATAGGTTAGTGGAATGAGCAAATTCAGCCTTTAAATAATATGATCAGTATGCTTCGTATTATAAGCAGAGAATGCTTTCCCCTATCCTAGAGAGTATATGAGATAGGATAAAATATAACAGCAAGGGTGTGTGTGCCTAGTGTGGATTAAATAAAATGTGCATGTACACATGACTCGGAAAGATTTGATTTGTGAGTAGTATCTAGTGCTGTAGATCAAAAGAGGCATTTTAGAAAATTGACTAAGATGAAATTTCATAGGGAAGGCTTGCCAGAAGGAGCTGGGGAAAAATGCTGAAGTATATTTTGAGAGGCAGAAGGAGAAACTGAGGTTAAAAAGAACAAAGGATAAAATAGCATATTAGGTATCTTGACTTTTTCCTTAGAAATAAATTGAGTAGTTGGGGGTGTTCCTGTTTCTAGGACTACTCTTGACTTTGAATGAAATGTCTTCCTGCAGTGTCATGAAAAAGCATAAACTACTTATTTTTTTCCAGATAAATTTTTTAAGAGGGGCTGTTTGTGGGATTTTCTGCTATGTGATTTAAGGAAACCCGCTCTTTTTATTTCCAGATTACAGTTTTCCACTTGCTTCTCAAAAAGCCTTGCCCAAAGAAAATGGAACACAAGTGAAAGATACCCAAGAAGGCCCCACTTTTCATCCTGTATCTGATTCCCTTGATCCAGACTCCGAAGCCCCTTCCACCAGAGTCCTTGAGGAAGAGGAGGAAGGATTGCTTCCTATCAACCAGTCAAAGGGAATGACTCAAAGCAGGCAAATGTCAAAAACCACTTTTTCTGAAACACCTACAGAGGATTCTTTATATTCTATCCTGTTTTCCACCATGGCCAGCAGAATGGATCCAGCTACGAACAAGCATGGGAAAGAATCTGCGCTTGAGTATTCCTCTTCAGGCTTTGACCTAGGAAGCAGCATGGGACCCAGTCTCCTGCCCTTGTCTCCCATCTTTTCAACTGACACTACTACAGACCCCCAGTTGGTCTCAGAACTTCCTCCCAAGATTACCCAAGAGAGCTCAGTGGCTGCAGTAGAAATAGCAGGGAAACAGTTAGCAACAGTAGCTGCAGTAGAAGGTGATCTACCAGAAGGAAAAGCCACAACACATGAGGAGGTTTCAAAACCTGTAGCAGGAACAATTGCAGCTGAGAGGGAACTGACAAGAGAAGATCTCATAGGTTCTCATGAGGACAATTTCCAAGTAACTGAGACTGTTTCCAGGATTCCTAACAGCCTATCAGATCCCAGCTCTTTGGGGCATTTTTGGGACTGGACCAGCAGACGAGCCCCAACTCCAACTGCTAATCAGAATAGCCAGGATACAAAAGTGCCACTCATCACAACAGCTGCAGCAGAAAAGAGCTATACACCACAAAACAGAGATCTCCTGCTTGCCTCAGGAGTTCCCTGGAGTTTGACACAGGTAAGAAAATTGTGTGTGGGCCATTGAGTGATGAGTATTTAAACTTAGAAACTCCTGTGTTTTTAAAGGCTGGGAGAAAACAAACAAACCATTTAACCTTGTTTTATGTTACTTACATTCTTCATCCAGTGTGATCTGCCTGTTAATTTCTTTATAGATGGTTATTTTCATAACCGACACAAGCACGAACCAGAACTATAGTACTAAAGTGCCATAAATGTGCAGGATCAAAATCCTATTTTAAAAAGCTGTAACATTTTTCCTATAAAGGAGCTTAAAACTGATTAATTGAAAATTAATTTCCAGGTTATCTTTAAGGCCCAAATCCTCTCAAGGTGGGTATATATGATAATATGAATAAAACAAATGTGAAAATCAATATACTGCTAATGTTATAATAGCCCTGCATATAGTAAAACAATTTTAAAAGAAATTTTCATTGAGTAATTAATTACTTGAATAATAAACTATCAAGTTTTAGTTGGAGTAATTGAGATACATTTTTCAAAACTATGCTAAAGCTCATATATTTAGAATAGCCTAGTAATGACAGCTTAACGTATGAAACAGTAATTCTAGAATTCTTAAAATATGAATAAAATTTTTTAACAGTAAGACTTCTGTAGGCATATCAACTGTTTTGATACAGTTGAATATGTTTTGTTCATTACATAGGAGCAAAAATTGCCAGATTTTTGAGATTTTTTAATAGGTTTATTGTATTAATTGATCTATTTAATTTATTAATCTTTAAATTAACTGAACTGATTCTCAAGATATTTGAAGTATTTTTATTTTTTTCTCAGACATTCTTTTTTTATATTGTAATTGTGATACTACGAAGACTATCTCTGAATTATTTGTTCGTCTGATGTTCTTTTGGTCAGATTTATATTTTTAAAGTTTCAAATAACCTGATCTTGGAGAAAGAAAGATATATATACATACCTAGAACAACTGAGTAGGCAACACAATGAATTTAGTTCCAACAAAGTGCTATACAGCATATAGGAATATATCTATATGTACTATATTATTTATATGGTACTGGTATAGAAGTGTTTCACACTCAAAGTATTGTGCCAGCTAGCTAATATATAGTGCATTCCCAGAGATTTCACCCCAAAGATTTATTTTAGATGTATAACTCAGTTCATTTTTAATTTGTATATGGATTGACTATTAGTAGCACAAGCATTGTGCTTGTCTGTCAGTGCTCAAACAAAACTTTGAACACATATATTGTGTATGCCAGTTTGTTTAAGTCATTTTCTTGAACATCAGATACAATATGTCCAATGGAGATAATTTTCCCTTACAGTGGCCCAAAATTTAGTTTGAATTTTATTCACCTCTCTTATTGAGCCATGTCTTAGTTTCTTGAGCACTTTGGAGCCATAGTGGCCCTTGTTCTCAGATTCATCTACTGTGTCTACTTCTTTGAATATCAGCATCAGATCTGAGAAATATGCTACCAAGTAGAGTGTAAAATAAGGATAAAACAATTGGTTGTCTGATTTGGGATAAAATGTCATATTAGTTTTAAAAAATGATTATGCTGTTTCCCAAAATATTTCCATGTTAACTCAGAGGTATCTTCATTGATTTTGTTTTGTAGATTATCTGTAAGGACTGGAACAACCTGGCAAGCAAAAACTACATCATCCTGAACATGTCAGATAACATTGATTGTGTGAGTCACTTGCTTCTATATTTAAATCTCTGGTTCTGTCATCTACAATTTCCCCTCCCTTTCAATAATGCTTAATGAAAGTGGTTTATTATTTCCAGAAAGTAGTAAAATGCTATTTCATCATCAAGAGCAATATTTTGAATGTTCATTTAAAATATGTCTCCTGCCACACTGGCCATTTGTTTATTCATTTCATATATTTATATATAGCGTTCCATTACTGTAGATCCTGAAGCATTTTAACAAAATATGGCTGTAATATTTCTTAAACAATTATAAATATGTGCACATAAAGAAGTTTGGATAAAGTTTTTATATAATATTTCTGGACAGATTGCTGCTATAATACCCTTAACTAAGACGCTGCTATTAAATATTCCTTTCCCTGCACATATAGTATCAATTTAGGGTACTAAATTTAGGATGGGAGGATCTGGATCTGACTCAAGAGAGAGATTTAGACCAGTGATGGCGAACCTTTTAGAGACTGAGTGCCCAAACTGCAACCCAAAACCCACTTATGCATCGTTGGGTG
>JANHFS010008859.1:28046-38444 GCA_032467975.1 Trimeresurus albolabris
TTTGCACACGGCGGCGGAGGCCTAAAGCGAAAAGGTTTTATAAAACCCAGCTGAAGGCCCAGGACTGGGGCGACGGCATGTGTGCCCACAGAGAGGGCTCTGAGTGCCGCCTCTGGCACCCGTGCCATAGGTTCGCCACCACTGATTTAGACTGTTGGGGTAGATTAAATGTGCTCCCTCCCATTAAATGAAACTTATTTTATAAGTTGCCTTTTCCTATTTTTCAGAAAAAAGGAGACACCCAGACATGGAATTCAGATAGCTATATAGATTAGAACTTGATGAGAAGTTTGCTGATAGGCTGGTAAACTACCTGCAGTTTTAGCAATTGGCATTGTAGGCTTTAGAGTTACCGTATATCTTTCCTCCAGTTTGGAGACAGGCAGTTTAAATAGGCAGTTTCCATTGGAAGAAGCTGTTTTCTTGTCCTAGTTTCTTAGGTAAGGCATATAAGAGGACAAAATGTTTTCTGTGTTTCTTAATATAATGAACAGGAAGGAGGGAAATAGAGATTTTTTTTTCTTTTCCGACAGCAGCATAGCACAGCAGGACCTAGAAAATGCAACAGGTTATTTGCTCTCCTTAATTGATAAGCTATCCAGCAAATTTCCAGACATTATTTAGACCGGCAAATCAGCCATTTCAGTATTTAGTATTTCTTGGAGTTTAAATTGTTGACAAATGAGGGAGATACTTTTTATGGGTTTGGATGGCTGCAATTAAACAGATTTAGTTCAAAAGATTTAATAATCAAATGGTGGTGATTGAGTAAGAACAAATTTAGACATTCTTCAGTATACATAAGTCATGGAGGGATAATTATATCTGTGGTGAAGGAGAAATCTGCTCATGCTGAACATTTATTGTATTGCCCTGTTTGTAACCCAGCAGAAGTGGGTCACAGGTTCTACAGATGCAAGGGAAGGAATATCTGTCTCTCAAGCTTAATTGGGTTGAGGATGCAAACAATCATCCTACTCTACAACAGATAAAGTGTTTATTTATAAAAATTTATATGGTCATTCATCTCACATGAAGTGATTCTAGGTAACGTACATCAATTAAAGCAATTATATAGAACAATCATTATTATCATACAAAAAATCCACAAGGCACAAGAGAGAATGAATATCAAACACAATAATGGAACCATCATAGAATGTCACTGGTCCCCTGGGACCCCAGGCCTAATGGCATAGCCAGGTCTTGAGGGACTTCTGAAACATTGGATGGCGCTAATCTCACTTTGAGGAGGAGGTGCAGAATGTTCCCACAGCACAGAAGGCTCACCTCCTGGGACCTGCCATGTATAGTTCCCTACCAGATAGGACCATAGCATGCCTTTACTACCAAATCTGATGGGATGGGTAGATAAAATTGAGGAGAGGCAGTCCCTCAGATAATCCAACCCTATCCCATGAAGGGTCTTAACCTTTAGAGATTAAAAGCAGCACCTTAAACTGGACCCAGAAGTATGATCCAGGTATGACATTTACCTAATGAGTACAATAAATGTTTATTTAATTCTGCATTACATTCTGAACCATTACATCAAAAAATAAAATTGTATAGAATTCCATGCACCTAAAGGAAAGAGGTACATGTCAGCCATATAAGGTAGACCAGACTAAGAAACCATCTCTTATTAAGATAGCTGGGATAAAAGAATCTTGCAAGTCTGAACGTGCTTTGTTTCTCCCTTCACCTTATCAATGTGTGAATTAGGTAGGGAGCCTGTCTGAGGTGCTTCCTCAAATTCATTTCTTGAAATAGATTTAAGCTACACTTGTCTGATTATTGTCTTGCTAATGGGCATTCCCACTATCCTTCAGTACCATCCTCTGCCCTCTACAGTATACATCAGTATCCAATTTCTCCTCCTCAGTCTTCCAGGGGAACCACCAGCACTACGTTTATTCAGTAAATAATTGGGAAGCAGCAGAACAAGACTTAAATTACTTAAATGGATTAAGTTACTATAGTGATGTATACACTTCTGGAAAAGGATGGGCTCCAGCATGAGTCTGAAAGCTTGGAAGACTAAACCTCTGGTGCCAGTGACTGATCCAGATTGGGTCCAGTATTGGAAGACTTGAAGGGCTAGGTTAGGGACGATCATCCTGCAGAAGATCTGTGTAGATGGTTGGTAAGAATTGTCAGGAACTTGATGGCATACAATCAATTTGGAAATCATGCCTGTGAAATGTAAAAACTTTTTAAATTGCATTTTTATTATATTTATCTTGGAAAAATATTCTAGTCTAAGAGTCTCCCCATAAATGTCATATGTGAAATGATGTAATATATGGGAAGATTGAACAATGAGCTACATAAATCAATTTTATAAATAGCTTCATTTTTAAAGAAAGGCAGTATATAAATATTTAAAATAACCAAAGAAACAAATTAAGAATTCTGGTCCTGTCTAAACTGGGTTTCACTAGGGCTGCTAAGTTGTTCTTATCTTACAGGCATATCAGATATACTGCCAGTGCAATTTTGATCTTTAGGTAGCTAAAATGGCACCAGTTATATTCAAATGGGGGCTTAATGAGATATTGGGATGTTTCAGTGTTCCAAGACCGATAAAAATAAACATGCTCATTAGCTTTAAAAAGAGGTATGTCAGAGACAATCAAGGAAATAAGAAATGGTATATAATAATCATAAAATAAATCTGGTCTTGCCAGCTAAAACCCAAAACAGATTACTGCACAATGCATTAAAAGATCATGCTTTGCATCCAATTTTTTCTGCCAATGCAGTATGATTCAAAAATATTTAAAAGGTGGGAGTGTTTGTACTTTGAGTAACTTGATGGAATGTAGCTTTTCTTCTATCACATATACTCATAATGGTAAAAGAAATTATAGGCATTTTCATTAATTTTTAAAGGTTATCAGCTCTGGTTGAACAAACATGTAGTCTTTTACTTTGTATGATGATGAAAGATAGTTCTTTGAGCTCTTCTTGTGTTACATTATTTATACTGACATTTCTGAATTACAGAAATGGAAAAGAGATTGGAAGAAAGATGCACTTGCCATTTATTCATCAAGTTCTATCAAAAAGGGGTGGCATTTTTCTGTCCAGTCATATCAATGGAAATGTTATTTTTCTCTCAGGAACACATTTTTCTCTGCTCCCCATAACGCTCTGACTGCTCAGTCTGTGTTGATGGAGGGAGACCTATCATTTCTGCAATAATTCTGCTGGTGTGGTCCAGGGATTGCATACTACTAACGCTGCTTTCCTAATTTCCTTTCCTTTGGGGGGGGGCTTTCTTGCTCTGCTATCCCAGATTTTTACCTTCTGCTGTTCATAAGCTTTGCCTTGTGAGCTGAGGTTCTGGTGGGTCCTTGTGACTCAGATCTGGCTCCTCCTTGTCTTTCCTCATTCAGCCTGTGCCAGCCCCAAGCATTTGAGGTTCCCATAGCAACCAGTAGTGTTAGCACATATTAATAACTAGAGTGGCCTTTGAGTTGGCAAGGCAACTGAGCCAGAATAGATGTGGGGATGACATTGCCAATTGATGTGCAAGATCTTAGAAGAACAGGACCGTCTCTGTCTGACCTGCAGTCTGGGTACAAATGATTAGACTCTTGCGTTTTAAAACATTATTAATTCTGCATGTTTTTCCTTTCCTCCAAAGATTGCAATAATGATGTAGGTAGATATATCCTTCTATCATCAATCAAGGCGGCATCTTGTCAGATCCTTATGTGTTACCTTCAGCACCTCCAGACAATTAATTTTGCATTTTTGTCCATATTTGAAACAGATAAGGAAGTGAGGTTTCAGGATACTTCAAAAGAGAAGAATTCTTGGTTCCTCCCTGAATTTTAAAAGATAATTCCCACTCATCTTGACCCCCAGGTTATATGACCAGCTGATAAAAAATGAATTTAATTGTATTGTGTGCTTACATAAATTACAACTGGTTGGTAACATTTGCTGCAGTCAGAAAATGACAAAATTCCAGAATTGTAGCAGTTAGGATGGAACTATTATATGAACACACATTTTGATCAATAAAGTTGATAGACTAAAATGGAAATGGATACCTTTCAAAATCTTGGCTTTTAGAAGATCTTTTTTTCTTTGATATACTGTATTTGTTTGAGAAAATGTGTATTCATCAGATATGTTTGTTTTTACTTAGGCAACTAACAGATATTTGTTGCTATAGGAAGAGTTCCGAGTGGAGAGAGGCCTCCGGTTGCTGGCCCTGATGGAGGATGCCTTCTCCAGATATGACAATGGATTGCAGGGGCAATGGTTGATCTCCTTAAACAAACCTAATGAGAATGAAAAACATCTGTTGATGACCCTGGCAGGAGAACATGGTAAAATTTTGGTGAAAAATATTAAAACATCTGTTTAACATCTGTTAAAACATCTAACTGGACATCATGAGGCATCATCTCAACAGGATTTTACTATTTCACAAATGAAGGGTCCTGTCCTAGGATAACAATGCAGGATCCAATCTGGGTCAGTCACAGGAACTAAAGGTTTAGTCCTCCAAGCTTTTGGACTCATACTGGACCCATCTTCAGGGAACTTCTTTCAGCAGAATGTTAGAGAAGTTTTGCTAGAGACAAGTTCCCTGAAGATGGGCTCCAGCCACAAGTCTTAAAGTTCGGAAGACTTATTCTCTGATCCCAGTGATCAACCCAGATTGGATCCTGCATTTTACTATTTGTTCAGTAAATGCCATATGGTACAGATAAGGTCTCCCTCAAACTGAGCTCACTTTCTGCTAACTTTATAGTTATGTCCATGTAATTTTCATAGCAACAACACAGAAGAGGTTTGTGGAGGTAGTGGTCTTCTTCTAGAATTTTTTCAATTTCCTAGATTAGACTGTACATAAAATTCCCTGCTTCCCTATCATCCAATACTAGTGAGATAACACTCTGGCTAGCCTTGTTGGATCATCAAGGTCAGCTAATACCCGCTTTGTATAACAGAGGTGTGAACTGTGATTGGATTTTGGACGTTATATTAGGAGTCATGCTGTAGGACAAATAGTTGAGAAGGGTGAACACCTAAATCTTATTTACTTTATGATTTGCCATATGTATTTCCAATTAAATTAAATTAAATAAAATAAAAATTGCACTGCAGTGGCTGTTTTTAGAAAGGTTCTATGGGACTTTCAAGTGAGCTTCATAAATCAGTATATTCTCTTATTCTGTCAGTCATTTTTCAAACTATTTCTCCACTTTTACAAGATTCCTCCTGCTGTATTGCATTAGAATCTTGTCATATTTTCTTCAAACCTCTTAAGTTATTATATAAATCATGGCCATCCTACTCTTCCCCCATCATATTCTTCTACACATTTTTGTTGGTGCAGCATTTCTTTGATGACTACATGTTATCATCTGACATTCTTTGATTACTACATGTTATCATCTGAGCTGGTTTATGATGTAATTTTCGATGTATGTAAAATTTTGAGTTGGATTTACAAACTCTGTCCCAGATATGGAGAATCCATTACATCCCCACATACTCTGCAATGTTTTCTTCAGATCTCATTCTTATATTTCTCTCTAGACTGGTAAACATGTCCTTCACCTCCCCAATAGTGATACTATTTCAAAAATACCACTCAGTGTTACAATGAGATATAGCGGCAGCATGTGAAGACAATAAATATGTTTGTGTTTATGTGAGCGCGTATATGGTTCTGGTCCAAGCAAGCCTATCAGTGATTACTTTTATCCAGTTTGGACTGTGGTCCATTTATTTTTGGTACCCATTACTGATGTTCCTGTACCGAACAGTTTGTCTCTAGGGCTGAAATATATTGTCGGTTCTTGCTTTTTCTTGCTCTGCCACCCAAAAGTAAAAGATCTATATCTTATTCAGCAAAAAAGTGAGTGGATAAAAACAAATTCTAGAATGATGTAACATCTTTTTCTCAACCATTTAATGTTAAAATGGCAAATGGTTGCTTATTTCAAACAGTTTTAATGCAGAGGTAGGCTTGCAATAAGTGGGCCTACAGAATGTTTACAAAGAATTCATTCTTATGACTGTGTATCCATGGAGGATAAATGGGGAGGGGGCAAAAAACAAGACATCATCCCCAAATGCAACAATTTATGTACTTGTGTCAGATGACGGGAATTGGCATGATGAAGTCACTACATGCACATCAATATTTCGCATTGGTTGCAGATCCCACTGGTTCTTGTAATAGTGATGGCGGGATGTTCGTAACATACGGTTTTTCTATCCATGTAGAACTCCACCCTGATATGAACATTGTTTTTGAATTCTAAAACATATGTAGTACTCTACATTGAAATAGTATTCACAATTATATTATTACTTTTAAACAGGAAATAATGCTTTGGTATAGCGTAGACATATTTTTCTACTCAAGAAAGCAAGCAGAAGAGTACCCTGAATTAATGCATTTTTAAAAAATCTGATACATTTTATCTCCTAGGGGTTGTTCCAACAAATGATGTCCTCTTGGCATTAGGTGATGTGCAGAAAAGTTTAGCTGAGGTAAGACCTTATTTACTTATATAGGAGAAGCTAAACTGTATAGGGTAAATGAATTGATTTTCTCCTGCAACCATGCACAGTGGTCTCTTCTTTTCTGCCTGTTGATTACTGGTTACATTGTCACTACATTGTCAGTTTTCATTAGCTGTGAGTGATTATGTGGGTTTGTATTCTTGTATTGTATCATGATTTCTTGAGATCTGATATGGTCTTATTGGTTCTGTTTATCTGACCAATTACAATTGATTAGACCTGCCAGCAGATACTGTAGAGCCTGTGAATTTTTTAAAAGTGACATTAAAACTCCAAAGTTGATATGTGGCGGAGATGGGTGGTTTCTAAATTTAATATAAAAATAAATATATAAATTAAGCCCGCATCTCATTCTTGCTCATTGTATGCAGAGAATTGGTGCTGTGTTGTTTCCAGTAATTGAATTTTTCTGTTCTGTCTGTAGGAAATCCTCATTGGCTAAACTTTGCTTTGGGCTTCTCATTCTCTACCCAAATGTGATGTATGCTGAATTTCCTTATGGAAATTTGTTTTTGTACCCAGAATCTAGAAAGTTCGAAAGGGATCACATGAAGATCAGAGGGTTTTGTTCTCATTGGACATTTCAGCAATATCAGAGCAATGGCCTCTTGATATACAAGGGTGATAAGTTTGTGCAGAACAATAGCTATATTGAAATTTGCATTTTTTACAAAATCTGACAATCTTTAGGATTTTTTGTAATGACAAGAAATATAAAAAAAAATCCTCAAATCAAGAGATGGATGGATGAAGACATAAAAAAGAAAAAAAAATGTCCAACCCCGGTTCCTCAAAACTTACCTCTCAATATATTTTAAATCAGACAGAGCAGATTTGTCTCACTGTTAAACATTTCATCAGAAAACATACATTTACATGTAGTATTATATCCAATTTTTTCTATCCATAAATATGTAATAGTCATGAATTCATTGGATACTTCCAAGTGACATTTTCATTACATGATTATTTTGCCTTGGGCATGGAATTTTAGTAATGGTTGTCCATTTTTTCAGCCTGTAACCTTCCTGCATGTTCACCAAAACATTCACTAAAGCGAGAGAAATTGAATTAGCAGACAATTCCCTCCAATTATAGTAATATAAGCTGTCTGAAAGTGCCTATTATTGGACAAATTCATTTTTTCCAGGTCCAATTTGTTGTGTTGTGAATTTAAATATGACATATCATTTCTGCTGATTGTCACTTTGAATAAAATACGTGTACTGGAAATGAGCCTTCAGTTGAGCTCATAAGGACATACCACTGAAACAAACAAGCATTTGATTATAGCCCTGTGACCAGAAGGAAGGAGGGCTTAGGAATGGAGCAGTCAGCAGTTCCTTCTTTTTCCCTTAGGAAGGATGTTCCCGCCCCAAAAAAGTGCCATTTTCCAATTCAGTCTTTTTTTCTGCCAGCTTCTCCCATCACAACAAACTTGGTCCCATTCCATTTTCTTTTGGGGGAATTAATTGAGCAGATGGATGGCAGAACAGATATAATCCAAGCTTCTTTACGTAATTTATTTCTAAAGTTCTATTGAAATGAAAAAAAAAGAGAGGAAAAAGGTCTCACTAAGCACCTCACTCCATTGAACTTTGAAAACATTCAAGAAATGGTGATTTGAATGTGATCTCACTGTTTGAAGGGGCTGATTCTCTAAACGTTTACTTGCTGCTGTTGTAACAAAGTCCAGAGGGAAACAGTGACCTTGTCATGAAGAAACATGCTTCTTTAGCAGCATACATGCAATAAAATCACACTACCAGTTCTTCTGGTCCAGTTATGTTGCCAAATACCCACTTCTCAAGAACCTCTACAGGCTGAGGTTTAAACCTCTTTGCCCAACTATAGCCTTAATGTAAAATACACAAAGGGGGATGCAAATGAACATGTAGAAGAGAGCATCCCCATGGTACCCAGGATGAAAGTTCATAATAGCTCTTCCAGAATAAATATTCAACAATAATTCAAAGAGAGTAATACCATGAACCATGGTGGCACTGTGGTTAGAATGCAGTATTGCAGGCTGACTCTGCATTCCACTGCCAGGAGTTCAAACCTGACCCCCTCAAGATTGACTCAGTTTTCCATCCTTCCGAGGTCGGTAAAATGAAGACCCACATTATTGGGGGCAATACGCTGATTCTGTAAACTGCTCAGAGAATGCTGTATCTAAGAATAAGTGCTATTGCTAATATTGGGTGTCTAGGAGGCAGTTCTGTAGCTAAATTTTTATCTTTCACAATCAGAGCCCTTTCTTCAGCTTTGGAGGAGATGACTTGATGGTTTTACAGTCTTGGAGGCAACCTCCCAGAGTAAAACAGTTATATCTTAAAAATGCAAATGTTTAAAATTTAAATAAATAAAATTCATTGATTTATTTTCAGCAGGTATATAGTTTTATCATAACACAGGTTTTCTGGCTCACAATATTAAAATGCTGTTTGTACATAAGTATTTAAGAGACTTATATGCCAGTCCATTTTATATACAATAATCCCAGATAGTTCATAGCATAACAGTAAAACATAAAAAAAACCAATAATACAGCAAGGCCACATCTCGTGGTGACCCAGAAAGAGAATTCCACCATACATCTGCTGAGTTCCAGTCTTACCTAGTCCAGTGCCTGGAGGAACTATATACTGTATTTATATATATATAAAGATATTAAAATTAGCTTCACTGTTAAAGCATTAAAGAATGTTAAAGAATTCTGTTAAAGAATTTCAAATAGAAAAAAACAATTAAAAAACCTATTTACAAGGACAGGGAAAATTAAAAAAAAGACTTCATGTGGTTCTGAGCAGATCATAAATTTGTTGCTAGGCAATCTTATCTGGAAAGGCTATTCCATAAATTGGACACTATTGCCAACAAACAAATCATGCACTTCACCAGTCATCTGCCTCGTTTCAGTTGAAGTAGGATCTCTGAAGAAATTGCAAGAATGTGTATTATAAAAATTTCATATTAATGTTTTAGCTTTCAATGCCCAATTCTTTAATGTTTTTAACCTTTTAATTGTTTTAATGCTGTTATTTATTTTATTGTAAGCTACCCAGAGTCGCTTGATAGCGAGATGGGCAGCATATAAATTTAATAAATTATTATTGCACTGAGTGTATTTAACAATTCATTTTTAGATTGGAATTCAGAACTATACAACTACATCAAGTTGCCAGTCACATCCCAGCCAGACACACAGCGATTATGGGAAGCTCTTTGTGGTGCTGGTTATTATCGGCTCAGTTTGTGTCATCATCATTATCATGGGACTGATTTACAACTGTTGGCAGAGACGCATGCCCAAAATGAAGAACATGGTGAGTCCTTTCAGGTTTATGGGTTAAACTCATATTTTCCCAAACAAAAGCTTCCTTTCCTGGTTGTTTACCTTATTTCCCAAATGCATTTTTTTTTCATTTTCCTCTCCCACCCCTGTTTCCTCTCTTCTAGTCACATGGTGAAGAACTACGATTTGTTGAAAACGGTTGCCATGACAATCCCACCTTGGATGTAGCCAGCGATAGCCACTCTGAGATGCAAGAAAAGAAGCCGAGTGTAAATGGCGGGGGAGCTGTTAATGGACCGGAGAGCTGGGATGTTCTGATTAGCAAGCAAACGAATGAAGAGGGAGAGGCCTTTGAGGAAGATACCCACCTCTAAGCGAGGATCCCACGTAGGGGATTGCACTTGCGTTTGATTTAAGGGCCTAAAGCTGAGGGTGGCTCCTCAGGAACTCATTTTTCAGTTTGGAATAGATCTGCTCAAAATGATTCTGAAGCATTAGCACAGTCCTGGAGCCAGAAGGGCCACCCTGAGCCAAGGGGG
>JANHFS010008860.1:4984-22252 GCA_032467975.1 Trimeresurus albolabris
ACTGAATCTGGATGTTCTGCTTCAGATACCACGAAGCCTCCTCCCAGAAGGTAACAAAGAAAACAGGTTGTGAAGAGGATGTGAAGTGTCCCAGACAATCCTGTGGACTCTGCTCAAGCAACGCTAATATGCCATGTCCTGGATAGAAGGAAGTGAACTACCAATAATCTTTTCTGCCATCGTCATCACTCTCTGCCTTCCTGTCCAAAGCAGTAATGTTTCCAAACAAGACAGTAATGCAATATGACAGGATGCTATTGATTGTCCCTCTGTAGAAAGTGGTAAGGACAGGGGAAGGAAGACGTACTTTTCTCATGCGACGCAGAAATTGCAGGTGCTGCTTGTACCCGCTTCATCAATGATTTTATGATATCAACTAGATTTCATATACAACCCTTTAATATGGCAGTTATTTAAGTTTATGCTCCAATCACTAATGCAGAAGATGAAATTGACAAGTTATATAGCCAAGTTCAATATGAAATTGAAACAATGTGCCAAGAAGATACGCTGCTGGTGGCTGGAGACTAGACTGCCAATCTTAGAAATACCAAGGAAAACATGGCTTGATTATAGGGCCCAAGAAGCAGAAATGAGACAAGAGAGTGACTTATCAATTCCTACAAACCCAATGATGTTGTCATTGCTGACACGGTCCTCCACAAGCAAAATTCCAACTATATACATAGCCTTCACCAGACAGAGCGCACAGAAATCAAATTATTGATGCAAAAGGTAGAAGAGCTCAGTTAGAACAGAAAAGGCATGGCCAGGGCTGACAGTGGAACGGATCATGAACTCTTCATGTGCAAGTCAAGCAAAGGCAAAAGAACTAATCCAATCATTTTCCAAGATATGATATTGAGCACAAACTCACCATTTTCAAGGAGAACATCAAGGAGAAATTACTTAGAAATTCTGAATTTCATTGACAGAGAACCAGAAAAATTGTGGAATTAAATCAAAGTTGTTCAAGATGAATGTCAAAAGAGACTGCCAAAGAAACAGAAGAAAGCAAACTGTATCTCAGAACAGATGGTGGAAGTTGCTAAGAAGAGAAGAGTTAGCCGAAGCCAAGAAAGACATTACCAAATTAGTAGATTACATGGATTGATGGAATATCTTCAGAAGTATGGCAAGCAACAGAAGAATCAGTAAAAGTTCTAACCAAACTGTGCCAGCACATCTGGAGAACAGAGTGGCCCAGAAGACCTGGTTTTGCTAATGAGCTTGGGGTCCTGAGAATATGCTTGAGTCTATAATATGGCTGTGCTAATTGTTGTTGCTTGCTATATATCTTACTTATTACTTTTTATCATTGTTTTTATCTTGTTTTCATAATTGTTAGCTGCCCAAAGTCATGTATTTTACATGGGTAGACCCAGAATTTGAATAAAAATAGTAAATGGATAAAATAAATCTGTTTAGATACAAATTCCAAAGAAAGGTGACTTACGAGAAGGTCTAAACCAGCGGTTCTCAACCTGTGGGTCGGGACCCCATTTGGAGTCGATCGACCATTTCACGGGGGTCACCAAGCAAGGCTGTCGCCATTTTTTCCCCTTTTCCGGCAGGTGCCTTACCTCCCTTGAGCTGGGCCAGCTGGTGGTCGGCCTGATCAGTCTCTGTTGCTTGCCAGCTACACCTCGGCCACGCATGCGCGGCGCTCCCAGGCAGGGAAAGTCCTCAACTTACGACCAGTTGGGTAGTCCTCGACTTATGACTGGTTTAGTCCTCAACTTACGACCAGTTTAGTCCTCGACTTACGACCGGTTGGGGGTCGCGGCGTTAAAAAGGTTGAGAACCACTGATCTAGATTGAGCCTAAATTTATCATACCACAAAGATCCAAGACATGCAAATCTCTGCCATGCCCTTCTAGTTATAACATTCTCTTAATTCTGAGCAACTCCTGTTTCTCATCCAAACGACACAGCAAACTATAAAGTCTAATTTCAAATCGGGCCAAACAAATCCTCCCCTTTTATTTGAATTTTGGACAATTTGAAATTTAATCTATAGTTTTTCCCTTGCCATACAATGCTAGATTTATCTTCCAAAATTTTAATCAAGAAAATCCAGATCAAATTCTTGAAAGGCTTCTCTGAGAAGATTGAAGCAATTTCTTTTTCATTATATTCAAACTTCCTATGTTTTGCTCTTTTTCCCTAAAGTTTATTTTTATTTTCCTGTGAAGGCAATGAGGAATATGAAGATTCCTGGGAACTACTCCAAATGATCACTCGTGGGTACCATACGATGAACACAGTTCTAATGGAAGAAGAAAGCCGTGAGAGAAACCAGTCAAATAACTGCAGTTCATCTTCCATTCATGCACCAACTAAAGCTCCAGTGGCCCAACAAGGAAAAATAAAAAACAAATATATTGGGAAACATATAAAGATATTCATAAACAAATTAGATGTAAATAAATACTATCAAGCCCAAACCAAAGGAAATTATATATGTAGAGAAAGTGGAAAAAATGACAAATGGACCTTGTCTCTTCCTCATAAAAATGGGTCCTGTACATCTCAAAAAAGGACCCACGCAGGAGTAAAGCCCTATAAATGCATGGAATGTGGGAAGAGCTTTACTCAGAAAAGTAGTCTTACTTCCCATAAAAGGATCCACACAGGAGAGAAGCCCTATAAATGCATGGAGTGTGGAAAGACCTTTACTCAGAACAGTAGTCTTACTTCTCATAAAAGGATCCACACAGGAGAGAAACCCTATAAATGCATGGAGTGTGGAAAGACCTTTGCTCATAGCAATGGTCTTGTTTCCCATAAAAGGATCCACACAGGAGAGAAGCCCTATAAATGCATGGAGTGTGGAAAGTGCTTCACTTTTAGTACTCATCTTACTTCCCATTACTGGATTCATACAGGGGAGAAGCCATATAAGTGCACAACATGTGGAAAGAGCTTCAGTGAAAATTCGTCTCTTACTGTTCATAAAAGGATCCACACAGGAGAGAAGCCTTATAAATGCATTGAATGTGGAAAGAACTTTACTAAGAACTGCCTACTTATTTATCATAGTAGGATACATACCGGGGAGAAGCCTTTTAAATGCATGGAATGTGGAAAGAATTTTTCTATGAACAGGTATCTTAATATCCATAAAAGGATCCACACACGGGAGAAGCCCTATAAATGCATGGAATGTGGAAAGAGTTTTTCTACAAACAGTTCTCTTTACACGCATAAAAGGATTCACACAGGAGAGAAGCCTTATAAATGCATAGAATGTGGAAAGAGTTTTTCTAGAAGTAGCTCTCTTTACACGCATAAAAGGACCCACACAAGGGAGAAGCCTTATAAATGCATGGAATGTGGAAAGAGTTTTTCTACAAACAGTTATCTTTACACGCATAAAAGGATTCACACAGGAGAGAAGCCCTATAAATGCATGGAGTGTGGAAAGTGCTTCACTGTTAGTACTTCTCTTACTTCCCATTTCTGGATCCATACAGGGGAGAAGCCATATAAGTGCACAAAGTGTGGAAAAAGCTTCAGTGAAAATTCGTCTCTTACTGTTCATAAAAGGATCCACACAGGAGAAAAGCCCTATAAATGCATTGATTGTGGAAAAAACTTCCCTTCGAGCAGTGACCTTAGTTTCCATAAAAAGATCCACACAGGGGAAAAGCCACATAAATGCATGGAGTGTGGAAAGAGCTTTACTAAGAAGTGCCAACTTATTTACCATAGTAGGATACATACCGGGGAGAAACCCTATAAATGCATGGAATGTGGAAAGAACTTTATTCAGAGCAGCAGTCTTACTACCCATAAAAGGATCCACACAGGAGAAAAGCCTTATAAATGCATGGAATGTGGAAAGAGTTTTTCTACAAACAGTTCTCTTTGCACGCATAAAAGGATCCACATAAGGGAGAAGCCTTATAAATGCTTGGCGTGTGGAAAATGTTTTATTTTGAACAGTTATCTTAACTACCATAAAATGACCCACACAGTGTAGAAGCTCTATAAGTGTGAAATAAGAAAAAATCTTCAAGGGGACCAATGGTCAAATGTTCCATATAATACTGTTACACTTAGTTGTTGAAATATATGCAATTTCTAATTACATTTACTGAATTAGGAAAGGGGTTTTTTGAATCTGACCAACACAAGGTGAAGCCCAAGAGAGATGAATATACAGATGGAAACCAAATGCTAGGCATGCAGTGTTTTCATTGTGAACAGTGGATTTTTGTAGCTACTGTCATTTGAAGGTCAGCAATCCCATTTCACATAAATAAGAAAACATCTTGTTTCTTCATGTTTATTCTATTTTCGACTGGTTCATAATAAAGCATCAATCCCCAATGAAAGTTAATTTTGGAGAGTAAGCATAGGGCTTAGTTAACAAAATATCATTTCAGGCATACTATGGGGAAGGCATAAATCAGGAAATACTTGCAGAACCTATAGCTAAATATAAAGGACAAAGTAAATGTGATGCTAAAGAAGATACTTTATGAATAGAGCAGTTTAAGTAGCAATTGTTTTGCACCTAACGCTTTGTATAGCTGTCAGTAGAAGTTATATAATGAATTGTAAGATGTTGAAACCGGAAACGTATTGGGATATGTGTTAAATTATAAGAATGTTCAAAAAGGAAACATATGGTGACAATGTAACATCAAATCTGCTAACTCAGGCATGTCAAACTCGCGACATCATGTGAGGTCGCACGACGTATTGGAGCTTTTTTGCCATTGCTGACTATTGGGTGGGCGCAGCTCCGGTATGATGAAACCGGCTCGTGGGCCGACAGTTTGATACCCCTGTGCTAACTTATACTTAATGGTACAAAAACCCCATTGGGTTTACAATCTCTACCTCAGTGTATTCAGTTTGGTCAAGGGGCTCACTTGAGAATGTATCCCAGTATTGAGCAGGAAATGATTTCTCTGTGAGGGATATGATCAGGCAGACATTAATAGGTGTTGCTTCCGCAAGAAGCAGAAGGAGCTGCATCTCCCTGATGCATCTGTTCAAGATAAAACTTTACATCTTTTTTCCTCTATAGCAGAAATGAGAATATGAACTTCCTCTGGAACTGTCCAGTGTGAAAAACAGAGACCTAAGTCATCCAGTTTGAATACAGAAGCAGGGAACTTTTTTCGGTCAAAAATCCTATCATGATGTGAGAGAATAATCATATAGATATTAATTTGAGGATGAAGAAATTTTCAGGATGAAGAGTTCCTCTCGCACAAAAATGAGCCAGAATGACGAGAAGCCCCTGAAATGTATGCTCAAAAGGCTTTCTGAGCATTAGATGATATTTTACCTTTCTGTGGTGAGATGAGGGCTAAGAAAATCTCTACATTTAATGTAAATGAAAATGTATATCAATGGTTCTATATACAACAGCTGCAGCCTCCCACTCCCCTTTCTCTGGAGTGTTTTGCAGAAGGGAAAAGCTGGATGAACCGCAAGAAAAGAATGAGACATCCCTGTCTGAAAATCCAGGAAAGCCCGCTTCATACAGCCTGCCATGGCACAGAATTCTCCAAAGCAGCTCCAGTAATAGAGGATTACTGGGGAGGGGAGAGGAAAGCCCCTTGACAAATGCCTGTGGAGATTCTCAGACATCCAGGTCATGGTTGTGCCAAAGGTAATTTTTTAAAAGGCAACTGGACTTCTTTGTATTTTCTTGAAGACATTTCGCCTCTCATTCAAGAGGCATCTTCTGTTCTGAAGAACTATCTTCAGAATTGAAGATACTTCTTGGATAAGAAGCAAAACATCTCCAAGAACATAGTCCAGTTGCTTTTCAAAAAAGTTCCTTTGGACCTTTTGACAAAAGTACAGTGGAGCAAAAAGACTTTTCATATATAAACAGAGAAAGAAGACAGAGATAGAAATAGATCAAGTAAGATAGAAATAGTTACAAAGCTGTGGTAATAGGAAGAGTAAAATAAGCAAGGTGAATTTAGAGTTAACTTTACAAGTAAGAAGAGGGAGTGCTAATTATGTCTAATAAAAGTTTTTTGTGGGAAAAACAAATGCTTTCTTTGCATCTGCTTAATGTACAATAATAATAAAAGCCCTAATAATTGCTAATAGGCAATTTGGGGGGGGCACAAAATTCAGAATCTCAGAGGCTCCTGCTGGGTTGAAGCAGTTTATTCAAATGCTATCCCTGGATGATTATGTCAAAATGGAGAAAATACACCAATTCCAGTTTTCTGTCAGTAATTGTCCAAATTTTCATTAGAGAAATAGAAATCAGAGTAGCAGTCATACAAAATTAGAAAGCCATTGTACTTTTTTTTTTATTCATGATCCAGAGACATCCCAGTTTACTTGAAAATCTACTGCAATGCATGGAAACTAATCAAAGAGAAGCAACCTATAACTGAGGAGAAATTTCCTGACAGAACAATAAGAAGAGACTGGACAATTGTTTGTCTGAAATGGTATAGAGTTTCCTTCCAGAGCAGGGGATGGGACTAGAAGGCTTCCAAGGTCCCTTCCAATTATTATTATTAGTAGTAATAGTGTTATTACTATTATGACCCAGGTGGTCACGGTTATGGAGGCCCCTAGACCAGGAGTGTCAAAACTGTGGGCCAACGGGCCGGACAACTCATCCGGAAGCTGTGCCCACCCCATTGCCAGCAATGGCAAAACCGTCCTGATACGTTGCGTGATGTCACATGATGTCACGAGTTTGTCATGTCTGCTCTAGACAGTTCTTTATTTCTCTTGGGAATGGTTCAACAAATGGCGTTCCACCCTCAGTCCCAAGAACAGCAGCCCATAGGTTACCTAACAAGTCAGCAAGGCAAAAGTCCAGGCATAAGACAATGGTAGTTTCAAAGGCAATGTCTTCAGGGCTGGGGCAAGACAAACAGTAGGCCAAAAAACAAGGTGAGTCCAAAGCAAAAGCAGTTCCAAAGAAAGTCTTCAAGGCTAGGGCAAGAAAAGGATAGTCCTTGAAGCAAAGCAAAAGGTATGAGTCAAAGCCAGGGGAGTGCAATCAAAAACACTTGTTGACAAAAGCCCCTCTTAAATGCTACTCTCCAGGTGAGCCTCGTGAGGAGGGGCAGGGTGCCCTCTGCCTGCATAGTGGGTTTGCCCTGTGCTGACTCTGCCTCCTCTCCATTCTCCATGCTCAGGCAGGGGAGGCATTTGCTTGTCTCTGGAGTTCCTTCGCTCCGCTGCTTGCCCTTTCCATCTTCCCCCTTGCTCGGTCAGCCTGCACCCTCTCTTCCTCCCTGCCTGCTCAATAGAGGCCCTAGGATTTCATCCTCCCCAGGTCGTTCCTCATGGCCATAGGGACTGCTCCATCCCGTTTCATTGGCCTGGGCTCCAACTCTTCCTCCTGAGACCCGGGCTGCAACGGGTCAATGACATCCACAAAGGTCTTAAATTTCCTCCTCATATTTCCTCTTCTTTTCTGTCCCTCATGTTGTTTCAATGTTATATTCTCTATTCCATCTTTGCTTTCCACCCTTTTGCAGTTCCACCTTTTCTGCAGTCACAGATGACCGTTTCCCCCCCTCTTCATTTCTCCTCCAAGGGGCTTCCTTGTGAGTTAAAATTTCTGGAATGTCTACCAGGTTGAGTTTTTCCCCCCACTTTGGGGTGGCTTTTTCTTTGACCTCAGCATCCTTTCCTTGGGCACAAGCAGCTGTTTGGCCATCCGGGTGATGCTGAGGCAGCCGGAGCCAAGACTTGGACAAGGGCAGCTGCGGATAGAGAACCAGAAACACAGGGAAAATCTCCATTTTCCCAGTTTTGGCTTCCCTGCCTCTGTCCCATCTGACTCCCCTTCAGGCTGGAGTTCGCAACAAGTGCAAGACACAACTTGTCTTTCCCAGAGAGGCTCCTGGTTTTCATCTTCTGAGCGCCTGGCTGTTTCTGACAGGATTTGGGCCTTTTTGAGGTTTCTCCCATCTCTGCAGGGCTTTCAGGGCAGTTGTTCTTGAGGGAAGCGAGTACAAGTCCTCAAGGGAGATTGCTCTCCATGTCCACAGACGGTTCCTGGAGAGGAAGAGGGAGACTCCGACGCCTTTACTACTACTCCCATGCCCATCATCCCTGCCCTCCCCCTACAGAACCTCCTCTTTCCCGCCCTTTTCGGGGAATCCTGGCGCGTGGCGCCCAGTCCACCAGGGGGCGCGCTCAGCAGCAGGAGGGAACTGAGCATGCTCGGCGCTTTGCCACTTAGTACAAGTCACGTGTTGACTTGGGCGGTCGTCCTTAGAGGGTTGAGGCTCTTTCTGCTTCCTCTTCTCCCTTCTGTGAGCCTGGATCGGGCTCTTTGCGGGTGGCGCAGAGGCTGCCGGGAAGCCTTGCAGGGATGCTGATCCCAATGAGACTCCCGAGTTCAGTGAGTGGCGTCTCTTCCCGTGCAAAGGGGTCCCGCGCTGGAGGGGAGTTGGAGACTGGCCAAGTCTTCCCCCGGGGTGGGAGTCCGGGGTCCCATGTTCCCCTGCCGCCCTTTCCCATGCTATGACCGGGCGGAGGGGGGAGCAAAGGAGAGAAATGGGGGTTGCTAGATGGGAGGGGGCTTTCCCCCCCATTTCTTGGGAGAGTCACTGCATGGGGGGAGGGGAATGATTTCCGGAAATCCTCCTGGAGAAAAGAACAAACTAGGATCAGATCCTCCAGGCTTAAGAGGGTGGGTGAACATCATTTTCAGGTGTGTTGTTTCAAGCCCTGCGTTTCATGTGAACTTTTCCTGTCCGGTTGGTTAACCAGTTTGGGGTCAGGGCAAATTGTGTGAAGCAGCCTTCATGTTATAGTGTGACTTTGTTCCCCAAAAGCCAGCACTGAAAAAGAGGAAGTGAACATCCTAAGCCAAAGTCCTTTCCTTGGCATTTCATTTGATGTGAACTCAACCTTCAGGGCATCGTTAGAATGTTGTTCCTTCCCAGGATCATTTCACTCAGTATTATTCCATGTTTAGGGGTCCTCTTGCTTTTTCTCACTATGGCCCCTGCCAAAAGGTAAACTTTTCTGTCTTGGGACAAACCATTTTTGGAACCTCCTCCTTTTCTCTTCTCTATGGCTCCAGTTACTTACACACATACAAACTTAAAAACAAGAGTGAGGAACATCCTTAATGAATGTCTAAAATGCCTAAATGTCTCAACCTGAAGCAGAAGAAACATGAGTCAAAATTCTGCATTCCATTCTAGTTTCTTAAGCTCCTTGACTTCTGGCATCTTTATGAACCCTAAGCGTAGGTTGACCAGTCTCTTCTTAAAAACTTCTAGAATGGAAGCATTCTCAACTTCTGGAGGCAAGTTGTTTCACTGATTAATTGTTCTAAAGGTCAGAAAATCTCTCCTTAGTTCTAGGTTGCTTCTCTCCTTGATTACTTTCCATCCATTGTTTCTTGTCCTTCCCTGAGGTGCTTTGGAGAATAGTTTGACTCTCTCTTCTTTGTGGAAGCCCCTGAGAACACTGACATCATGTCATCCCTAATCCTTCTCTTCATTAAGCTAGACATACCCAATTCTAACAATCATTCTTTATATGTTCTAGCCTCAAGTCCCCTAATCCTCTTTATTGTTCTTCTCTGCACTGTTTCTAGAATCTCAAAATCTTTTTTACATCGTGGCAATGAAAACTGGATGCAGTATTCCAAGTGCGGTCTTACCAAGGCATTGTAAAGTAGTATTAACATTTTAGGTGATCTTCATTCCATTCCTCTGTTAATACAACCTAGAACTCTGTTGGCTTTTTTGGCAGTTGCAAGCACACTTCTGGCTCAAAGTTAAGTGATTGTCCATTAGGACTCTGAGATCCCTCTCACAGTTACTACTATTGAGAAGGTACCACCTATATCTGTGCATTTGCTTTTTCTTGCCTAAATGTAGAACTTACTTTTTTCACCATTGAATTTCATTTTGTTAGATAACGCTCAATGGTCAAGTCTGATGATGTTGAGTCTTCACTTTCATGAAGATGAATGTTGTTCAGTGGTTAAGTCCACCATGTTATCATTCTTTGAATTTATTTTCTTTTCCATCTCAGATACAGAAACTAGAGTCCTCTCAACAACCTTCCTAGCAACAAAACGTTAACTCTTGGGCGAAGGGCCTGGATATCCTTTGTGGTCAATCCTGAAGTTACAGGAATAGTCCTATAAATAGAAAGGTGTTTGTAGATCTGCAAGATTCCTCTCACCTATCTGGAATTTCTTTACAGGACAAACAAAGGATGCAGAAACAATCGTTAGAAAGTGAGGAACCTGGAAAAGGCCCCTCTGCTGTTGAACCTGGCTGCTATGGGAAGATTTGGGCAAAAATTGGGCAGAAGATGCTGGAGAAGAAAACCATCATCCATTCAGAGATTCAGCCCCGGAACTTCAGAAACATCCAATATGAGGAGACTGAAGGTCCCCGAGGACTTTGCAGCCGACTCCACAACTTTTATAATCAGTGGCTGAGGTTAGAAAAGCACACTAAAACCCAAATGTTGGACCTGGTTGTTCTGGAGCAGCTGCTGGCCCTTCTGCCCCCACAGATGGAAAACTGGTTGCGCGAGTGTGGAGCAGATAACAGCTCCCAAGCGGTGGCCCTGGCGGAAGGCTTCCTCATGAGTCAGGCAGAGGAGCAGAAGGAGCAAGTCGAATTTCAGGTGAGAGACCTTCATCTTTGAAGTCCAGAAGCATGTGTTTGAATTTTTCACCCCTCCCTTCCCTACTTTTCTGCTCTTCATAATATGTGGCAATGTTCCACTAGTTCTTGCAGGACATTGTTCCATTATCCATTCTAGAAGATAGACTAGAGCAACTGTTTCTTCCTTACATTCTAGGCTCATTGAGAGAGACTGTTTTTGTAGAACAAAAATCCGCTTCATGTTTTGTGATATCTTATTTATTGTTCTTTTCTCCTGCCTCTATTTCAAGTCTTTCATTCTGCAAACCGGAGATCCTATGAGAAGTAGGAATCCATCAAATCCTCGTCAGGAACTGTTTTCCAGGAGGATTTGTCAGGAATCCGCAACTCAGGACACCTCAGATGGTAATCAAAAGTCTACCCATTCCCAAAAGAGGTCCCAGCTGTCTTACATTCTCTATGTCTTCTGCAGAATGCCTTTTGCTGTTTTATTAATTATACATTTAAAAATTCTGTCTTCCTCACAGGGAAGAATAGAACGAATTTAACTCCTTTTTATGGTGGTGCTCAAAGAGTGGTTGAAACTCCAACTCAGGTAAGAGAGGTATAATAAATAAAATTTTCACAGTTTTAATGTTTGCTGAATAGTGATCCTATTAGTATTTCTCTGACGTAGAATTGGGCAAGGTTACTCAATAATAAATGAAAGAATCACATTGGCACCTTACAGCTTCTAAAACGCTTTGTTTATAGCCAGTGATAAGAAAAATACTGGCACCAGGTTAAAAGATGAAGCAGACTGTTAAAATCCAAAGAGGGTGGGCATATCAAGGCCCTTCAGCCTTTAGAGGAATTTCTAATACTCCGATTTGTGCCTGGAATTTGGGGCCAAACATTTGGAAAGGATGAGAAATGCTCTTCCCAGGCAGGTTTCTCTTCTTCAGCCATTGGGTTGGGATACAAGTAATGGATTCCTTGTAATCTGAGGACCAACCAAAACAGGGCTTATGTTCATTTGTCTATTCATGACAGCCATGTAAATCCCTGGGTGGCTCTCAAACAACTTTAATGAAGGTTTTGAGCATGGGTAAGATTTTGTGTTCTGGAAACACCAAAGGCTTTTACTTAAATGGTAAAAAGATCCCCTCCACCTGCATTTTCTTATGCAATCACTGGGTGTATGAGAGTGAGTGATCGGTGGGGTTTCCAAGGCCCATTCCAGTTGATTCTCTCCAGATGCTGAAAGTCTTGATGATGGATGGGGATAAATAGACAGACAGAACGATCCAGATGACAAGTGGGATTCTTTCCACTGAATGGCTTGAAATGTACATCTTTATTTGTTTTTAAAATCCTCTCAGTTTTTGTTCTGTTTTCTTGTCATTCAGAATGGCCTTGTATCCTTTAAGGAGGTGGCTGTGTATTTCTCCGAAGAGGAATGGTCTCAGCTGGATGCTGAACAAAAAGCACTGCATTGGGAAGTCATGCTGGAAAATCATAGGAATGTGGCCTTTTTGGGTAAGAGCACTTCCAGCTTTTTTTCTATAATAGTCTCATTATAGTTATCATATTCCAAAACAATCTTCGATGACTGTTGATTAGTGCCAAGATAAAGTGTTCTGATTACAGTTGGATATTAATCTTTAAAGTTCTCTGTATCACTGAATGTCTTTGAATTCAAACTTTTCTAGCTTTTTTACAAATCCACCAGAGCACGACAAAATAATCATTTATTTTATCTACGTTTTTAATATTAGTTTGGGGTACATTTATACACTTTTGAATATTTTTCTGTTCATATTCCACAGCCTGTTTAGAGGTTTTAACAATTGCGTATCTTTTGTACACAACTTGAGATTCAAATCTGCTTTATCTTGTTGAACACTATAGTTCCCTTTATCTACCTGGAATCTTTCTGACAATATGAAAACGACTGACAGTTATATCCTTTTGCCATTCTTGACTTAGTTTGGTATTCCTGCATCCCAAGTTCTAATGGCTCTTGACATGTGATCCATTGTCTTTTCCTGTGCTGACAGTCATGAAGATGTTTTGGGGCACAGCCTGATTTTATATCTGTTTCATATTCTCAACTTGATATTTCTAATATTATGGTTTTAAACTATAGATCAGGGGTGTCAAACTCGCAACGTCACGTGACGTCTCATGACATATTGTGACTTTTTTGCCATTGTCAGCAATGTGGTGGGTGCGGTTTGCCATGACGCATCCACCCCACGGGCCAGCAGTTTGACACCCTTGCTGTGGATTTAGCCTAAATTTATCATATCACAAAGATCCATGACATGCAAAGTCCAATTTCAAATCGGGAAAACCAAATCCTCAGCTCGTTACCAGTATAAAAGAAACCTGGGAACCAGAAAGCTTGCTGTTTGATAGGGGATCAAATATTTATTTCACTTATTAAAATGCAAATCAATTTATATCTTTTAAAATATGTTTTTCTGGAGTTTTTTTCCCTTATTGTAGTTATAATATTCTCTTAATTCTGAACAACTCCTGTTTATTATCCAAACTATGTAGCAGACTACAGATTCCAATTTCAAATCAGGCAAACCAAACCTTCCCCTTTCGTTTGAATTTTGGAGAATTTGATATTTAATCTATGGTTTTGCCCTAGCCATACGAAGCTAGATTTATCTTCCAAAATTTTAATCAAGAAAATCCAGATCAAATTCTTGAAGGGCTTCTCTGACAAGATTGAAGCAATTTGTTTTTTCATTATATTCAAACTTCCTATTCTTTGCTCTTTTTCCCTAAAGTTATTTTTATTTTCCTGTGAAGGTAATGGAGAGGAATATGAAGATTCCTGGGAACTACTCCAAATGATCACTCGTGGGTACAATACGAAGAACGCCACAGATCTAATGGAAGTAGAAAGCCATGAGAGAAACCAGTCAAATAACTGCAATCGGAAAAATTCATTTTCTATTCATGCACCAACTAAAGCCTCTGTGGTCCAACAAAGGAAAATAAAAAAGAAATATATTGGAAATCATATAAAGTTACTCATAAGGAAATTAAATGTAAAAAAATACTGCCAAACTCAAACCAAAGGAGAAGATTACATATGTAGAGACAATGGAGAAAATTACAAACGGACCTTGTCTCTCCCTAATAAAAATGGGTCCCGTACATCTCAAAAAAGGACCCATGCAGGCGAGAAGCCCTATAAATGTATGGAGTGTGGAAAGAGCTTTATTTTTAGAAGTTATCTTAGGTCACATAGAAGGATCCATACAGGGGAGAAGCCCTATAAATGCATGGAATGTGGAAAGAGCTTTATTTTTAAAAGTTATCTTAGATTACATAGAAGGATCCACACAGGCGAGAAGCCCTATAAATGCATGGACTGTGGAAAGAGCTTCACGTCTAGTTCTTCTCTGACTTCCCACTTAAGGGTCCATACAGGGGAGAAGCCCTATAAATGCATGGACTGTGGAAAGAGCTTCACTTCTAGTTCATCTCTTACTTCTCATTACCGGATCCACACAGGAGAGAAGCCTTATAAATGCATGGACTGTGGAAAGAGTTTTTCTACCAACGGTTATCTTACCACCCATAAAAAGATCCACACAGGGGAGAAGCCCTATAAATGCATGGAGTGTGGAATGAGCTTCACTTTTAGTTCTTCTCTTACTTCCCATTACTGGATTCATACAAGGGAAAAGCCTTATAAATCTGTGGAATGTGGAAATAATTTTTCTACCAATGGTTATGTTGCCATCCATAAAAAGATCCACACATGGGAGAAGCCTTATCAATGCATGGAATGTGGAAAGAGTTTTTCTACCAAGGGTAACCTTACCATCCATAAAAAGATCCACACTGGGGAGAAGCCTCATAAATGCATGGAGTGTGGAAAGAGTTTTTCTACGAACTGTTATCTTAACATCCATAAAAGGATCCACACAGGGGAGAAGCCTTATAAATGCATGGAATGTGGAAAGAGCTTCGCTTCTAATTATTCTCTTACTTTGCATTACCGGAGCCATACAGGGGAGAAGCCTTATAAATGCATGGAATGTGGAAAGAGTTTTTCTACGAAGAGTTATCTTAACATCCATAAAAAGATCCACTCAGGGGAGAAGCCTTATAAATGCATGGAATGTGGAAAGAGTTTTTCTACGAACAGTTATCTTAACACGCATAAAAGGACCCACACAAGGGAGAAGCCTTATAAATGCATGGAATGTGAAATGAGCTTCACTTTTAATAATTCTCTCAATTTACATTACCGGATTCATACAGGGGAGAAGCCTTATAAATGTGTGGAATGTGGAAAGAGTTTTTCTACCAATGGTAATCTTACCATCCATAAAAAGATCCACACAGGGGAGAAGGCTTATAAATGCATGGAATGTGGAAAGAGTTTTGCTACGAACAGTTCTCTTTACACCCATAAAAGGACCCACACAAGGGAGAAGCCCTATAAATGCATGGAGTGTGGAAAGAGTTTTATTTTGAACAGTTATCTTAACTACCATAAAAGGATCCACACAGTGTAAGTCTGTGAAATAAGAAGAAAACTTCAAGGGGACCAATGGCTGAATGTTTCATATAATTCTGTTTCATTGTTATGGTTAGTTGTTGAAATATATGCATTTTCTAATTATATTTACTGAATTAGGAAAGGGGTTTTTTGAGTCTGACCGACACAACGTGAAACCCAAGAGAGATGAATATACCAGATGGAAACCAAATGCCAGGCATGTGGTGTTTTAATCATGAGCAGTGGATTTTTGTAGCTACTGTCATTTGAAGGTTATGCCATTTCACATAAATAAGAGAACATATTTTTTCTTCATGTTTATCCTATTTTCGATTGGATCATAATAAAGCACAAATCCCCAATAAAATTTATTTTTGGAGAGTAAGCATACGGCTTAGTTAACAAAATATCATCTCAGGCATACTATGGGAAAGGCATAAATCAGGAAAGACTTGCAGAAGCTATAGGTAAATATAAATGATAAAGTAAATGTGATGCTAAAGAAGATACTTAATGAATAGAGCAGTTTAAGTAGCAATTGTTTTGCACCTAAGCTTTGTATAGCTATTAGTAGAAGTTATATAATGAATTCTAAGATGTTGAAACTGGAAACGTTTTGGGATATTGTGCTAAATTACAAGAATGTTCAAAAAGGAAACATCTGGTGACAGTGTAACATCAGAGCCTCTAATTTATACTTAATGCTACTGGATTTACAATCCCCACCTCAGTGTATTCAGTGTGGACAAGGGGCTCAGCTGAGAATGTATCCCGGTATTGAGCTGGAAAGTGTTTGCTCTAAGAGTGATGTGATCAGGCAGATATTTAATAGGTGTGGCTTCTGCAAGGAGCAGAAGGAGCTGCATCTCCCTGATGCATCTGTTCATGTAAAAACTTTAAATCTTTCTTCCTCTATAGCAGAAATGAGAATGCAAACTTCCTCTGGAATATGAGGAGGTACACTGTGAAAAACTGAATTTAAGTCAATCAATATGACTGCAGAAGCAGGGACCTTTTTTCGGTCAAAAATCCTCTTATGATGTGAGAGAATAATCATATAGATATTAATTTGAGGGTGAAGAAAGTTTCAGGATGAAGAGTTCCTCTTGCACAAAAAGGAGCCAGAATGACGAGAAGCTCCTGAAATGCATGTGCAAAAGACTTTCTGAGTATTAGACCAGGGCTTTTCAACCTTTTCATCCATTGTACCACTTTTAGGATATGGTAATATCCAAATAGCACCAGTCAATTAGCAAGGTGTCAAAAACTTGACCCCCCCCAAAAAAGGAAAAAAGTGATAAAGTACAGGTAGTCCTTGACTTAGAACAGTTTGCTTAGTGCAAGTTCAAACAAATTTTCTGTAAAAGCTATCATGCCCCCAGGAAGTTTCCATTCTGCTGGGGAGGAGTGTCTGCCTCATTTGCATGCCTAGAGGGCAAAGTATGTAATTGGAATCGGCCAGATGCAGGAACCAATACAGTCAGTGGTCCGTTTGTGCTGCTCGCTCATGTGTACCAGCCTTGATTGGAGGACAGGAACGAATCCTTCAACTGAGCGGGTAGGCATCGCAGGATGAATCCCCTTGTACCTGCGCCCAAGCTGCTGGTGGCGGTAACAGCCACCTGAGCAGTTACGATCTCCCCCAGCCAGCCAGCCAGCCACTCTGCCCCACCTACTCCTTGCCTGTCCAGCTGGTGGCAGAAATCGTGACTGCTCTTCTCCTTGTGTTTCTCCTCAATGAAGTAGCGGTGGCAGCTTCAGTTTTTCTGCTCTGTCCGAAATGAAGAAAGTGGAGACACAAAGCAGGATTGCTTCGAAGAAGACATAGGTGCGCTGCTCACTCATGTGATCCAGCCTTATTGACAGTAGAATTGGTTTGTCTGAACTATGAGCACAAATACTGACTTTCAGAACTGAATTGTGGAACTATTTTCCTGTAGAAGAAACATACACTGTTGCCTGATACGATGGAACATTTTGGATTATAAATCTTGATTGATAAATAACCTTTAATGTTTTTTTCTTCTCCCTGGACAGAAAGAGTATATTTCTCATTGGACAGAAAAATTTGAATTTTACTTATATTTGCTTAGGGGAGGTTTAAGAACGGATTGATAAATTGGTTGGATAATCTGGAGCTCCAATGACAATTAACTGAA
>JANHFS010008862.1:0-14828 GCA_032467975.1 Trimeresurus albolabris
CCATCCCCTGCCCCGCCTGCCCACAAGGCAAGTCATCGCCTCCAGGGCCTGCTGATCGCCCAAGCAGCCCTATGGCGGTCACGCCCTCTACCCGCACCCTGCAGCATCAACTGTGCATGATGGGGTGTGAGGGTAGAGTTTTGTCTATGCTGCCTGGCTGCCATGTCCTTGGCTGCACTGCTCCGGGTGGGCCACGCTCAGGGGTGGCTCTCCTTCAGGGGGGTTGCTGGAGAGGAAGGGGTCGCAGGGGGAGGCGAGGCTGGGGCAATGGCACATGTGCCCACAGAGAGGGCTCCGAGTGCCGCCTCTGGCACCTGTGTCATAGGTTCTCCACCACTGGCATATGCAAATCCATTAGGAATCTGCCCATTTCTAATCTGCAGGTAGTTTGCAGGATCCAATCTGGGTTGGTCATTGGGACCAGTGGTTTTGTATTCCAAGCTTTCGGACTCATGCTGAAGCCTATCCTCAGGGAACTTCTCTCTAGCACTGCTTCAGAGAATCCAAAAGCCAAACTGCCAACTTTGTTCAAAGCACTAAATTAGGCAGTCCAGATCTTTTAAACTTCTGAATAGGCAAATTAACATATACAATGCAATTATCCCTGCATGTTTTAGAAGATTTTTTAATACTAATGATGAACGAAAATGACAATGGCTTGCTCTTAAAATTATGTTCACTTGTACTTTTTAAAAGAATTCTCAATGTAAGATTTCTGGCAGAATCTAAAAGGAATTCCAATTTCAATTATTCAATTGTTTAACTATGAAACTAATTATTTTTCTGCAAAAAAAAAAAAACCAAAACAAAACAGACTTTTCAAGCAATTTGCTCAAAGTTCCTTGAGTTGTTTTACATAATTATAGAAAACAATCTTTTTTGCTTTTCCTGAAAAAATATTTATCCCATACTGTGTTTGTAAATATTATTAATTTAGAATACTTACCTTGACAATGTTTGAAACATATGGTATTGAAAATGATATTTGTGCTTTTGTTATTCCTCCCCTTGTGATTAATAGAGTTGCATAATTTTAAAAATCTTATAAAAAGGTAGATTAAGTCACTCCTTAACACTGCCATTCACTACAACTAATTTTCAGCTAGTAGGCCATAAGCTAGGAGAAGAAATAGATCTGTCAAGAATTTAAACATAACAAAAAGCCTGTTGTCACAATTCTGCTCTGTAAGTGGAACATACAACAAAAGAGAGCTTTAACTTGGAAACTTATTTTTCACTATAGGTTCACAAATATATAAAGTGATCTTTAATTCAAAGGAAATGAGTGCTCAAACTTTTTGAAAATGTCATGAGTTGAATTTCTGAAACAGTGTATTCTCACTTTGTTAAACTCAAGCATAGATATTAAGGATGCACACTTCAATGCAACATTTCTCTTCTGGACCCTGCTGTTCCAGGAGTGGTCTATTGTTTTCCTGGATTATCAATCCTCTGAACCAGCAGTTATTTGTTCAAACACGATGTTCTGGATGAAAAAGGGCTGTTTGGCTGAATAGCCCTGGAACTCCAGAAAACTGTTTTATCAAACCCCCACAACTGGACAGATGGGGTCCAGAGCAGGAATAGAATAGTAGATTTTACCCAAATCTATTAGATACAACTGCTTTCTGTATATGTTCTGATCCACTGTCATTTTACACTGGTGGCATTGATGCAAATGTTTAGTCCTGAGCTGTTTGTCTCCTCCCCCCCCCGCCTCCCCTTTGCAATTTGAAGGTGCCTCTACTTTGCTCAAGCACAACTAAATCCAGCCAGTAACATCATTTGGAGTGAATCTATGCTGGATCCACTCCAAATCTATAAACTTATTTTGAATTGGTGAGAACAATTGGTGGGGCTTTTTTTGTGATAATGAGGAAGAGAAAAATGAGGGGGAAAGGGGGATTCAAGGAAAATAGTAAAAGACATACAGCAATTCATAATGTAGACTAGAACAGCGTTGGAAGGGACCTTGGAGGTCTTCCAGTCCAACTGTCGGCTCAGGCAGGAAACCCTGGCCTATACCATTTTAGACTTAAAAACTTCCAGTGCTAGAGCATTCACAACTTCTGAAGGCAAATTGTTTCACTGATTAATTGTTCTAACTGTTGGGAAATTTCTTTAGTCTTCTACTGTAGCTTGCTTCTCTCCTTGATTAGTTTCCATCCATTGCTTCTTGCCCTGCCTTCAGGTGCTTTGGAGAATAGCTTGATTCCCTCTTCTTTGTGGCAATCCCTGACATATTGGAACAGTGCTATCATATCATCCCTAGTCCTTCTCTTCATTAAACTAGACATACTCAATTCCAGCAATCATGCTTTATATGTGTTAGCCTCCAGTTCCCTGATCATCTTTTTGCTCTTTTCTGCACTCTTTCTAGAGTCTCAACATCTTTTTTACATCTTGGTGACCAAACTGGATGCAATATTCCAAGTGTGGCCTTAACACATTATTAATAGTATTAATGCTTCACATGATCTTGATTCTATCCCTTTGTTAATGCAGCCTAGAACTGTGCTGGCTTTTTTGGCAGCTGCAGCATACTGCTGGCTGTAGATCATTTTCTTAATTTTTATAGACCAAGAATGGGTGATATTTGGTGTATCAGGGCCACAGCCTTGCTTCTCAACCTTCTGGAGAACTCACAGAAAAAACATAACCATACCTTTGTTCATTAGGCTACGCTGATCCTTAAATTTTGTGCCAAAATTTACCCATTTCACTACCAAAAATCATCTATGTGATCAAAGGATGCTTGGAATCAGAAAATATGGAGAGGAAGGAACAGGGCATGCATGCAGTCCATAGACCAGGGTGTCAAACTGGCGGCCTGCAGGCTGGCTACATCACGTGCAGGCCACACTCACCCCGAGCTCAACAACGGAAAAAAATGGTCACAATACGTCACATGACACAATTGAGTTTGACACCCATGCTATAGGCTACCCATCCATTATCGATATATAAGTATCAGAAAAGCTGAAATATTGTCAAGTAAATTTCCAGCTCTTAGAAAAAACAACAACTGAGTTGTAGAGAGAGTTCCTTTTACAACAGTGGGAGACCTATTCTGTCAAGTAGCACAGACAAGAGGGATTTATATAAGCTGTAGAAGTACAATCCTAGCAAGTGAGGATTGATTGCACTTACTCCATGAAGTGCTTTCTTGAGCATTCATCATCAACTCGTAGGTGTTAACCCACCAGGGCTTATAGTTCAACAGATGGTGAATAGCTTCATCTTCAAAAAAATCAGCTCTGGAAAGATAGAAAAGCTTATGAATTATACAATATATGAATTTGATATTAGGAATGTACATATGTAGTCACAGTAATACTATCTTATAGGCATCTCAGTCACCTATATCAGCTTTAAACTTTTAAAGAATACAACTTCAATACAAGCGGAGATTTCAGGATATCAACCTAACTATGAGAGAGATTAATAACTGTTTAAAATCCTTGTCATTTTGGTACACTTAATAGCATAGCTGAATTGGTATACTTCAATATACGCATATTAGTCTTCCAATATTCGTTCATGATCTATAAAAATTAGAATTAGTTTTATTTTGAACAATCCATTTTGAGAAAGCAGCCACTGAATAGCAGCAGACAAGTTATATTGGGAAAGATATATACACATGTAGGTGTCTACACACAAAAAAATCATGTTCATGTAGCCTGACTCTCACATACCAAGATCTCTGAAATCTCCTGTTGTACTTCTTTTTTTTAACTGAAATTTATGTGAACTATTACGGGATACATGTTTTATAAAACAATAAACACTACATTATTTTAGTCTTTTGAAAAGTTTATGCAAATCTATGCTTTTTCCAGGGTTAGGAAGTGCTGCATCTGCAATGGAGATTTTTTTTTTTTTTAAAAATTAAGTGATCTGGAAAGCTTTCAAGCAAAGTGCTAGTCTACAGCTATCTGCCTTTCTTACTCTTCAAAACATTTTACTGGCCCACCTGAGGTTTTTAGTCATATTTGGAACTTGAGCAATTTCAAGGAAACTTATTATACCAGTAACTCATAACTATAGCAGCACAAACATCTAACTAAATCAATCTATGCTAATCAAGCAGGGTTACTTCATCATAGATAAGGGGGATAAAGTAAAAATGTTAACAGTCCTGCAGCTTTTGATCAAGCTAAGGTAGATCCTGCTGTAATTATTTCATTAAGAATTGCAAAACCTTTTAAATTAAATTTACTGGGGGAAATGTTATTTTTTTTTCATTTTTTCCTCAGTGGATTATACAGTATCTGTCTTCAAAGTTGCAAATGAGAACTAGTGGGATTTTATTTAACACCTTTTTATTGGACCAGGGTTGGGTCTGCCATTGAATGAATGGCATCTGCCATTGTCTGCGGCATAGTGAATGTGGAGAAGAGAAAGAAAAGCAGAGAGTTGTCTAAGGAGGAAAGGAAGAAAGTAATAGCCAAGCAAGGTAAAGGCAAAGGGTACAAAACCAATGTAGAGTGCACAGGAAATGGCCTTAAGGGACAGGAGGAAGAGATTCTACCAAAATAATAGTCAGATGAAAGAGAACTAAGCCAAGGGCAGGAATATAAGTTGAATAAATGCCTTGGACAGGACCTTCCTTAGTTCTCCTGAAGATAAAGGGATGGAAGGGGAAAGTACATTTAGACTTAGAAGATTCTTTTACAATATTATATCTTTATAATATATATTCTTTTACAATATTATATCTTTCCAATAAAAATAGTATTGACCTCTATGACACTGGATACCTACTTTGGTCTATCTTGAAGATAACCATTTCCAAAAAGTGACCAAGTTTGCTATTACCAAGAAATTTAAGGTCCATGGGACTGTAGCCAACTTCCTTGAATAAGGCCACAAGAAGAAAACTGATTGCAGACTGAGGAGAAGGATAGTTTGAATAGTGGAGAAAGAATCAACGAAAACTTCAGAACAGATTCTGGCTGACCTCTACAATCAAGTTACAACAAATATCAAGTTACACAATCTGTCACAGTTTACTGAAAGTAGCCTCCATGGTGAAAATACCCTCTTTTGAAAGACAGACACAAAAAAATGATGTTCTTAAAGAAAAAAATGCCATCCCTACTGTCAAACATGGAGCAAGCTTCATAATGTCACATAATGCTTTTATGCCTCTGGCACTTCAATCTATGGAGGGTAGAATGAAATCAGAAGATTCTTCAAGGTGTTCTAGAGTGAAACATAATCCCCACTGTTAGAAAGCTCTGATTTAGTAGCAAGTCATAGGTCTCCCAGAAGGATAGTGATCTGAAACTTTAGCTAAGAAAACCCAAGAATCATTGAAAAGCAAACATTCTGAAGTGGCTTGCTATGTATGAATCCTGATTTAAATCCAATAGAACACCTATGAAAAGAGCTGAGTGTCACAGCTGGGAGAAAGAAATAACTGGAGCATTTTGCCCAAGAAGAGTGGGACAAACTGCTCCACCTGAGAAGTATAGGTGTCTTATCCAGGGTACAGAAAACATTTGATTGTCATTAATTTTTGGAAAAGATGCACTACAAAATATTAGGTTAGGAATACAGGTAATCCTTGACTTATGACCACAAATTTCTGTTGCCCCGTTTCACAGCCTTTCTTGTCACAGTTGTTAAGGCAGGGGTTCCCAACCGGGGGTGCGAGACAATATTTCAGGGAGTACGAAAACTTGGGTTTAGAAGTTTCAAAATTATAGTGTATACGCATAATTCATTTTGAACTTTTATAAGGGGTGCGAGAATATATCAGAAGCGTTCTAGGGGTACGGGGTATAGAAAAGGTTGGGAACCGCTGTGTTAAGGGAATCACTGCAGTTGTTAAGTTAGTAACACAGTTGTTAAGTGAATCTTGCTTCCCCATTGACTTTGCTAGTCAGAAGGTCACAAAAGCTGATCACATAACCACCACCACCTGGACACCGTAACCATCATAAATATAAGTCAATTGCCAAGCATCTGAATTTTGATTACGTGACCATGGGGATGTTGCCACGGTTGTAAGTATAAAAAAGTCACTTTTTTCAGTGCTATTGTAACTTTAAATGGTCACTAAACAAACTGTTGTATGTTGAGGGCTACCTGTACTGATTAATTATGTCCATGTCATTTACATTTGTTTTATTATTTACAAAAATATGTAAATTGCCTGCTCTGTGGATTATAGAATAAAGAACAGTAGATACTATTTACTTGTATTAATTTTAATTTATTTCATGGATAGGGAGGATTTAAATCCAATCGCATAGTACAATGACCCTAAACTATTTATTACCAGAACACATAAGCAGGGATAAACGTACAGGTAATGATCAGGATCAAATTTAGCAGTTTCTGCTGCAAGTCGTTTTTCTCTGCGTTCAGATGCAGGTGTTATGTCTGGATTTTTAACATCAACAACTTCATTAAGTTCATCCTGTAAGGAAAAGAACAAATCAATTAACAATCACTGACTTAAAAAGAAAAGCAAAAAATACATTGTATAGGGTTTAGAAAGTTGTACATCAAGATAATAAAGATACTTTGGAGGAATCGTTATGAGCCGCGGTGGCGCAGTGATTAGAATGCAGTACTGTGGGCTACTTCTGCTGACTGTCAACTGCTTGCAGTTTGGCAATTTAATTCTTATTGGCTCAAGGTTGACTCAGCCTTCCATCCTTCTGAGGTCAGTAAAATGAGGACTCAGATTGTTGGGGGCAATATGCTGACTCTGTAAACTGCTTAAAGAGGGCTGTAAAGCACTGTGAAGCAGTATATAACTCTAAGGGCTATTGCTATACATTCTAAAGAATTCTTCATGGAAAGCAGTCAAATATTCTAAAACACGAACAGCTGAATGATAGCAAAAATACACATCTATCAATCACCTGTACTCTTCTGTGCAACAAGAAACTTCAGACTAGTCCTAGGGCATCTCACTTAATCACTATGTGATCAATAAATTAGCCTCCTATTGCAAATGAATACATTACTTTCTATGCCTCACTAACCATGGATTAGGTTATCTTATTTTTTTTAGTGTATGTATATGTGTATATACATATAACTATTATTTGAGTTTAGATCATAAGCAGGGCATTCTTCTCTCATGTGACTGATAAAAGAGAATAAACCAGACTATTTTGTTTAGTTTAAAACCTAGATGCTAAATTGTGAATAGACCCATACTTTACTAAACAAGGATTAAATAAGCCACAATTGCAAATGCTAAGTTGTAAATAGATAGGTCTTGGCACCTGCTAAGACTTTCTATGTTACTTGATTTTAACATTTGAATATTTTGAATCACAAAAAGGGGAAGTGAGCACACTGATGCAAAAAAAAAAAAAAGCAGCAATCTCTAATATCATCTTTAATTCAAATGATTCTAGATCTCAGATGGCCATAGGCATTTTTAGAAAATAACAATGACAGATGGCTGTCATCTAATGCTTTGCTTGGAATTGTTTTCATCTGCCTAAGAAAAAAGGGGAGGGGCAGAGAAAATCAGTGCTAGTAAGAAACACCCTAGAAAACTATAGAACCGCAGGGAGAAACCTTATTTTCTCTTATGATTGGCATACAAGGATAACCTTTGCTGGAAAAGGGCAAGCCCATACCAAGGTGGCCATTTGGTGACAGTCCATTTAAAATTCCAAATGGGCCAAGTGAATCTTGGCTGTGAATCTCTGGGCCGGTTATTCTCAGATGATCATCCTTAGAGGGGCCATTAGTTTGCTTGGTGGTTGGTCTTGCTGCTTCTCCCTGCACCAGATTTCATCCCTCCTCCTGATTTTATCTCCAATTTTATTTTTTATTTTTTTTAATTAAATTTATATATCACCCAAATGATTCTCCATGATTCTGGGTGGCTCCCCCCTTTTTTATTTCTCCTTTCAATTAGGAGAAATAGAACATCAACAAATACCAACAGACACACAAAAGCCACTGAAATAGATACAATTTAAGAACATACGTGAATATATTGATAATCTTGATCAATACAAATATTTTAAAGATATATTGTTTCTATTTTAGCACCAAAATAATTTGTGCAGATGAAAGGAATTTTTTAGAAACTGTTAACATGGTTAAAAGAAGAACACTGAAAAAAGCTTTATTTAACAGATTCTTCAGGATATTTTGCTACTGTGCTGATTTTTTAAAGCGGTTTCCCACATTTTAAAATCAGTGAACCAAACCACCCTTGCAAAACGTTAAGTTGGTTCCCCAGAAGGTGGCATCCTTCTGCCAGGCTAAGTAATGGCAACCACATCCTTCCACACTGCTAACAATACAACTGTATAGCCACAGTTGCGTAGTTATCTGCCATCTGACAGTTAAAAAAATCTTGTATCACAGTTTATAGGAAATAAACCTACACTAACTGCAAGAGACTACCCATTATTTTTGTTTACAATTTCCTCAAAAAACTTTGACCCTAGTAAGTGTCTAAAATTAGCATTGCTAATTGATGGCAATACATACAAATCTGATTATAATCCTTCCAGCACAATCTAAAAAGTCTGTAATTAATATAATGTAATTCTAAAGGCCCATAGTATCATCTATGAATCATAGTTAATTCTTAATGGCATACTAAATGGATTTAAAAGGATCGTTATGCCATAAAAGCTGACTCATCAGGTTCAGATTTTAAGTCTCTTTCTCTATTTATTAAATAGCCTATTGCGTTTATTATAGAAGCTTGGTATAATACTGAAAAGATTTTGGTTTAAAACGATGTGGCCATACACCATTATCTGATGCTTGTCTAGCGTTCTTTACATATTTATAAAAACAATAGTCATGATAAAAAATAATCTAAAAAATAAATTGTTACAATTATTGCTGCAATTTTGAAGCACAATAAACTCTTTTAGACTGACAGGTAGAGTAGAGTAGAGCTGGAAGGGACTTTGGAGGTCTTCTAGTCCAGCCCCCTGCTCAAGCAGGTGAACCTATACCATCTCAGACAAGTGACTGCCTAATCTCTTCTTAAAAAACTCCCGTGATGGAATGCCCAAGATTTCTGGAGGCAAGCTGTTCCACTGGTTAATTGTCCTCACTGTCAGGAAGTTTCTCCTTAACTCCAGGTTGCTTGTGTCCCTGATCAGTTTCCAACCATTGTTTCTCATCCTTCCCTCTGGTGCTTTGGTGAATAATGTGACCCCCCTCTTCTTTGTGGCAGCCTCTCAGATACTGGAATACTATCATGTCTCCTCTATTTCTTCTTTTCTTTAGACTAGCCAAACGCAAGTCCCACAGCCGTTCTTCGTATGTTTTAGTCTCCAGGCCTTTGATCATCTTAGTTGGTCCTCTCTGAATTTTTTCCAAACTCTCAACATCTTTTTTGTGATATGGTGAGCAAAATTGGCTGCAATATTCCAGGTGTGATCTTAGGGTTTTATAAAGCGGTACTAATATTTTGCATGATCTTGATTCTATGCCTCTGTTTATGCAACCCAGGATTGTATTAGCTTTTTTGGTTGCTGCTGCACACTGCTAGCTCATAGTCAAGTGATTGTCCACTAGGACTCCAAAGTCACATGTTTTTAAAGTATGATCTGGCTTTGTCCGCAGGATGCTGCTGAAAGATTTCCCTTTTTATGACTTTGAGGAAGTTTCTAAACTAGCACTGATGATGTTACTTAGTTTGGGCAATGAAACATCTGCAAGAAAACAAGCAAGCTCAGAGAGCACCAAGGACCCCTCATGTTAACCCTGAGATATAAATATTCTCCTTTATTAGTTTCTAAACTGATAAACAAAATGATGTATTTATTTAAAAGGTTTGTTTAAATAAACCCCAACAATTGTCAGATTTAGTTTGGGAACACATGACTTCCAGAATTTAGTTTTGGTACTGCTTGTGAGAAATAAACCCATTTGGGCCAACTTCAAAGGATAGTTTCTGCAGCTGGTCTATTAACATTCTCTCCTTTGACATTAAGAATAGAGAAAGAGACTCACTCACTTTCTCCAAGGACAGATCAACAGTAGGTCAACAGTTTTTCCAGGATTATGCTCACCACTGGAAGTGGCAAAAAAAATATTCATATTTTTTAAATAACGTTGGTTTTTCTGTTAATACAAATAACAACAACAGCAACTCTGTTGGCTTCCTACACATCATTTTGCATTGTGCACAAGATCTGAGGCCCAATATTATTTTGGGATATTGTGGATATAAACAGTCATAAAAACAGTTGATAAAATGTTCAAATAAAATTGCATTAATTTTTTTTTTAAATAATCTTTGGAAGTGAGGGGAAAAGGGAAAAAACTCTGAAGTTTTCTTAGGAACAACAAGTATCTTCTGAGAAAATCTAGCAGAGCTTTAATTTTTTGCAGTTTTGGAATTATTCTAATTAATATCTATTAATTTATGTAGCAAAAAAGTATGGTAAGCATAGTAACTCCAACATCTTAATCAAGCTTTATGCAAGAAACCTTCTGTATTCAAAAAGTACAGTCAGTAAAGGAAAAATTGGCAGCACATTTATATTACCCAAAAAATAACTGCATGTTGTATTTCTTAAGAGAAATGTTGTCCTTCTGTCTGTCACTCATAAGAAACCCAAATACCTTTAATTGTTTTTTAAATGTGAAAGTTTCAAAGATAAAAGCTTAAGACTTCTATACAGTTCCACTCCTGTTGACTTTGGGGGAAGTCAATGCAGTTTTCCTGACAAAGAAATAGAAGTGGTTGGCCACTGCCTTCTTCCAAACCAATTCCTTGATAGGATAATTTAGCACCCAACAAAAGAATTTCCTAATGGTCTCCCATCTAAACACCAGCCAGTTGAGATCCTCCTAGTGTGTTTGAGGTCAAAGCATGTGCTTGCACACAGCTTGGCATATTCCCCAGGTTCCCATTAAAAACTTTAGCAAAGTTGAATCTGTTTTCATATATATTTAAATTAAACATAGAAGTATTCTAGAATAATAATAATGTTGAAAAAGAAAAGCATTGCCTTCATGTTTACAATAAAAAAGATACCAAAGAAAATGGGATGAGGAGACAACTGGGGAATGTGAAAATCTAAAGGTTATTTTATGGAGACAACTGGGTAAGAAGGCAATTCCATTTACAATGAATTTGTCACCACTCTTGTATTCTTTATAACTTTCTGATGAGAAACCACTAGGAAACAGACCATGTGAAGAGGACAAAGCTATGCTTCTGCACTTCAGAACAAAAAGTTAATTATTTTAAAGCAAATGAAACACACCATATAAATATATTAGCTTTTGAATGATGTCTCATCACAACATAAAACTGAGACACAAAGGAGAAAAGGAAGGAGCTGTTCTTGGTTCTGAATCATGAGTTCTTACTGTGGAGTAATAATTGTGTACAATAGACAAAGTGAGGATAGAAAACAAAATAATAAAATAAAAAGATAGTGGTTTCAAGTCCTTCAGTTCTATCTATCAGATATTTATTTTTCTTTCTTACTCAAACTGTCCATAATCTTTTTACTTTTTAAAAACATATAGAAATTTAATTTTAAATGAAGTTAAATGTGAAACTGGCATTCTGCAAAAAAGCTGCCAGCATCCAGAAACAATTTATTTTTAAAACTGCCTTTGGGACTACTATAACATTTTGTCAGAGAATAAAAATAGGTGGGCAGCTGCAATTTGTAGTATGTCCACTTGTTCAGAAAAGTAGACAAAGGCAAACTATATTTTGCAGAGATAATCATTACAAGTTTGACTTTGTTAAATAGATGCATTGTCACTGACCACTATTTTTTGAATAAGTAACCTGACCTCAGAAGCATCCATTTTGCTGGAATTCCTCAGTATGTTTTAAAATTTTGAATATGCCCATTAGGCCTTTATTTTCTACACACTACCTGAAAAACCTGTTCAATAATTTAAAGAAGCAGTAACATATTTTCACTCAGGCCAAAGTATTCAAACTGTCACACTTTTTCATAGTAAACATATTCAGTGCTTCTTCAGCAGCAATGATCTTTTATGTTTGCCATATATAGTGAGAAGTCATTTTAGTGGAATTCTTCTCATTCTAAATTACCAAGAGATTTTAGATGCAGTGGTATAACAAAGGGTAATTTAAAGTCTCTTCAGGTAGGCTGAAATCTAAAACATATCTAAGCACTGAGGTTTCACCAAGGGCTCAGATAAAGTCAGCACCAAGAGGGTAAACTTCTTCCCTTCTATAAAGCTCATTGTACCATCACTTCCTCAAATTCTTACCTTATCCATCTGTAGGAGGAAGACTATTCTCCTACAGATGGATAAGCTATTCCTAATTCTAATCAGGGCTGTCAAAATGGTATATTGTTTAAAAAACTGTAAATTACTGTTAAATCAGTACGTTGGATTATTTATATTGATTTGATAGCCTCCATCAATATGATGGTAATGTTCATTAACAGGCATTTAATCTAAATTTGTAAGTTAGAATTGTTGTGCATTCTAATACACAAGGCTGTTGTTTATAACAGAGCAAAACTAATTCTTCTGATAATCAATGTGTGTCTATATAATAGATCCCTGAAACTAAACAAACTTGGCAAGCATAAGAATTGACTAAGTTATATTTCTAATTGCACCGTATGATTCTATACATACATACAGTACTTATGAGTAATGAGATGTTTCCAGAGTATTTGCTTACCATTTTATAAAGTTATGGTCATCTAGCAGCAGACAATGTACGTGAAGATATAGAAGTTGTCTACCAAGTGCTAGATGGAGCCATATATTGGCCGGATCTCTCTACCAGTATCTCACAGTATAGGTGAGTCAAACACATAAGTCCACATAAAAGGGATAATGCAAGAGAAAATAATTCACAATTTCTGCCTTTCTTAATTTGCAAGGGCAAACACTATAAATACAGAATGATTTAATATCTGACCAACAACATTGAAGAAAGCAGAATATAAAACCAAGCCAATGGAAAGGCTTGGCTGTATTTCAGCATTATTTTAGAGAAAAAGGATACTTGCTACCCCTACATAAGGCTGTATAAGAGCTAGATTTATTATGTTTTGAAAGTCAATGTCCTGAAGTTGTACCTTAATAATCTTTTAGAAATTATTTTAATTCAGTACAAATAGAACAGGCATGCTAAACTGCTGGCCTGCGGGCCGGATGCATCACGCCAAAACCACACCCATCCCATTGCCAACAATGGGGAAAAAATCCGGATACATCGTGCAACGTCATGTGACGTCGCGAGTTTGACATGCCCAAAATAGAAGGTTCAAACAGAAACAGCCCTTTAAATAAAAATGAGGTTTATCAATGATGTATATCATTGACTGTGAATACCAAAATTAATCGAGCCAGGCTGGTTGGAGGAATTAGAAGCTTTAGCCACAGATTGAAAAATATTTATTACTAGCTGTACTCGGCCACGCATTGCTGTGGCTCAGTCTGGTTAAATGGAAAAGAAAGAAAAGAGAAAGCGCACGTTTGTAATATGTTTAATTTCACAATGCTAGCGTGTGTTGCTTTTATGTCCAACAGATGGCGCTGTTTTTCAAATAAAGCATGTTTTTACCTGTCACAGGTGTGACATCTATACATCTATATAATAGTAGGTATATAAAAACACGCACATATTCAAATGCAACGTTGTGTCAAAATTTCAAAGCAATAGGTGAAGAACTTTCGGAGATTTAAGATTTTGAACAAACGAACATTTACATTTTTATTTATATAGATGAACATTTTTATTAAACTAGCATTAATTTGTAATGGCACGATATCTATTTATTTAAATATATTTAGGTCATCCCTCTCTCAATTTTGGCCTCTCTCTATAGAAGGCCAATAGGGTGGGGGCCATCTACACTTCATGGGGAGCTCATTCCAAATGGGCAAGTTGTCAGGTGCAAAGATCAGGACCATTCATGAGCACATAAGATTTATTTAAGATTTATACTCTACACAAGAATCTAATCAACTAAAGTTCAACACTAAATTGGTGCCGGATAAGGGTCAACACTTGGAGCACTTGTGGGACCATTACGACTCTAATTTGCTGACATACTTAACTCCACCCCCCAGGTTTGCCTGCTCTTCTTCTGCACAGGTCCAGCAATGGAAAAAAGTATGTCTCCTGGGCCTCAGGTGGCATTGTTTCAGAAAGGAGACCTGTAGCATGCCCACCAGGTGATCACATGAGATGGGCAGAATTAGCCAGGAGAGGTGGTACCATGGTAACTTTCCCTTATGCCATTCCTAAAATTCCACTTCAGACTAACTAGCCACAATTTTCCCAGATTATCTTAGAGTTGGAGCCAAACTACTTGTGACCCTCACTCTTTTCTTGAAGTCCTCTCCGATATTCAGAGAGGCAATTTCTGGAGATCAGCTCCTTGGACAGCCTTCCTAGGAAAACAGATGAATTAATAGAAGAGAATATTTGTTGCTCAGGGTTGAACTGTGGGTGCTCTTTTGAGCTTGGTGGCTTTCTTGCAGATGCTTCATTATCAAGCCAGGTATCATTTATCATGATGTTACCTAGTTTGGAAATGAAATTTCTGCAAGAAATGACCAAGCTCAAAGAGCTCCAAAGAGCTCATAAAGTGTGAACATTAATTTTAAAAAAGAAATGGCACATTCCACCTCTGCTCTATTCTGTACTATTTGAGTCCTTGCTGTCCCCCAAAATGTTAATTCTGATCTGATTCTGTTAAGAGGTTGTTCACTCTTAGGAACAGTATGTTCACATTGTATTTAAGCTTCATAGAAAGCCAGTTTGGTATAGTACAGGGGTAGTCAACCTTGGCTCTTTTATGACTCGTGGATTTCAACTCCCAGAATTCCTGAGCCAGCATAGCTGGCTC
>JANHFS010008862.1:18881-30980 GCA_032467975.1 Trimeresurus albolabris
TATACAGCCTTGCCGGACTCCTTTCCCAATTTTGAACCAATCAGTGGTTCCGTGTCCAGTTCTCACTGTTGCTTCTTAAACAATATATTTAATTTTATACTTCACCATTCTTCAATTAAGGGAGGTGCAATAGGTTCCTGAATAATCCTTTTTCAGAACATCCAGATCAAGTTAGCTGCATAAAAGTCTAAGTTTGTTTTTATTTCTTGGAAATCTACAAATTCGGGGAGTACCTATTATAATGGACCCAGATTTTTTTATTCAGCAGGTAGCAGTATTTTGCAAACTGTTCTACTCAAAGGAATCCTGAAAAAGATTAATTTCTGTTGTTGTTAGTATAATGGCTCCTTTTGTCTGCAGTCTCAGCATTGTTACGGGTTAAAAGCTCAGGTCTCCAGCATAATGCCTGAGAATGTCAATGCATCTTGCCATTTGCAAGGTGTCTGGTCCCTCTTGACAATTACATCTTCTCAAATTATTTTAATTTTAGAAACAAAGAAACTGTCACGCTATAAAGGAAAATGTCAGCCTCAAGCATCATCTTTATTTGCAGGAATCTCAACCCCATATGCCAGCTGCATTTTTTTTCCTTTTTCTATTTTTTTTAATATTCAGCAAAGAAAACACACAAACAATGCAACAGTGATCATATAAACCCAAAATACACTTATACATGTGTAATAGTGGTAAAAAATAAACAGAAGCTTTAAAAACTCATATATAGGTAGTCCTCATTCGTTTGAGACCTTTCAAAGTTACAATGGCACTGAAAAAATGACTTACAACCAGTCTTTGCACTTATGACCGTCATAGCATCCCCACAAATCAAAATCGGTGTGCTTGGCAATCAGCATGTATTTATGATAGTTGCAAAATTTGGAGGTCCTGTGTCCTTCCCAGCTGGCTTCTCACAAGTAAATGGGGTAAGCTGGATTCATTTAACATCCATGTGGTTAAGGATCCTCTTAACAGTTATGGCAAAGAAAGTCATAGAATTAGGCAGGATTCACTTAGTAACTATCTTGTTTAGTAATGGAAGTGCCTGTTGCAATTATGGTTGTAAGTCAAGGATTACCTGTAAACTGTTAAACTGAAGAATACTTAAACATTTAAGAAGCTCCAAAATCCATAATTTGTATTAGACAATTGTCTCAGCCGGCTGCCTTAACACTGTCATTTAGTATTCCACAGCAGACTTTTACCTAGAAATTATCCTACGTTATCAGTGAGTTACAGATCTATAAACAACATATGTCAACTGTACCCACAGCTATATTGTTTAGTATCACAAAACCATTTTCTCCCTAGAAATGATGAGAAGATACCTTCCTAAATAAAGGAAGGTAATCTCAAAACACACAGATGATATATGCTACATCACCCCTTCTTCTTCAAAACATTACATCTGCTAGCTTAAACATATTATAGCAATGTTACAATGGCACTTAAAAGTTTGTGAACCCTAACCCTTTTGAATATTCAATATTTCTGCATAAATAAATATGATCTAAAATATGGTGGGTCTTTCACACAAGTCCCAAAACTATATAAAGAGAAACCAATTAAATAAATGAGGCAAAAACATTACACTTGTTTATTTACTGAGGAAAATGATCCAAAGATACATATTTGTGTGTGGAAAAAGTATACGAACTTTCGCTTTCAGGAATTGGTGACCTCTTCCCCCATACCCAAAAGCAATAATTGCAACTAAGCATTTCCAATAACTGTTGATTTGTCCTGCACATCAGCTTTAAGAAATTTTAACCTATATTCCTCTTTACAGCCGAGGGAAGATGGTGAAAATCCTTCCATCAACTTCAGGTTATTCTGTAACATTTTTATAGAATTATAGTCAGGACATTAACTATGTCATTTGAAAACATTAACTTGGTTCTGCTTTAACCATTATTTTGGTTAATGTGGCTTCTAGTTTTGGATCATTATCTTGCTGCATTACCCACTTTCTCCTGAGTTTTAGTTCTTGGACAGACCAATATTGGTCTCTACATCTTAGGCCCATTTTAGCTTGGGCGGATCATGTGCCTCCTGCAAAGGAATTTGCCCCAAAACTTGGGGGTTCCTTATAAACATAAGTTTGTACATTTTTGGAAAAAATATACTAACCTTGCTTTGTTAAACACAAGTTTAGCATTCTTTCAAAAGAGTTCTAGACCCTTGTTAAAAAACAAATATAATGCTCACTTCAGACCGTTGCTATTCTTGTGCTGCACAGAAAGTTGATTTAACCCTATAAAGAGATCCAGATAAAGGCAACTGCATTCCTGATTCTTATCCTGGTTAGTGGATTACAGGTAGTCCTAGGCTTACGACCAAAATTGAGCCCAAAATTTCTGTTGCTAACCAAGACTGTTAAGTGAGTTTTGCCCCATTTTACAACCTTTTTTGCCACAGTTGTTAAGTGAATCACTGCAGTTGTTAAGTTTGTAACATGATGGCTGTTAAACAAATCTGGCTTTCCCATTGACTTTGCTTGTCAGAAGGTCGCAAAAAGTGATCACACGATCCTGGGACACTGAAACTGCCATAAATATGAGCCAATTGAGAAGCCTCCAAATTTTGATCAAGTGACTGCAGCAGCAGTCACATTAAAAAACTGTTGGTCACTTTTTTCAGTGCTGTTGTAACTTCGCTTGATCACTAAACAAATGGTTGTAAGTCAAAGATTTATCTGTAATGAGGCATTTTACTTTTCAATTTTACTACTGTTTTTAATACTTGAAAATAAGTGTTGCCTTTTTTGCCAACAGACTATTTCTGGTAGTTGCCATCCTCGCTGTTTCCTGGCAGCACCAGGCAAGGTTGGGGCTCACTCATCATTGATTGACTGCCTCCACCCTGCACCTCTCTAGCTATCTGGACTGACAAATCACAGCAGAGATCTGTGGTGAAGCAAGAAGGAGGGGATACTTTGTGGGAGAGGAAATGAACCCTTGAGCATCCATCAATCATTTCCACTTATCCAACATTAAAACTGTAGAAACAGCACTATTTGCTAGCCTGGCTATTTAACCATCAATTTAATTTATGCCCATGCACTTTTCTGCAAGGTTTTTTTTTTTTTTGGGGAGAGCCAATTTGATGTAGCGATTAAGGCATCAGTCTGAAAACTGGGAGATCAAGAGTAAAATCTTGTTTTAGGCACAAAGCCATCTGAGTGACCTTGGGCCAGTCAGTTTCTCTCAGCCCTAGGTAAAAGGCAAATGGCAAACCAATCCTGGGGATAAAAAAAAAACTTTGCCAAAAAAACCTTGCAGAGATTTGTCCAGGCTGTCTCCAAGAATCAGACCGGAGTGAAGTTTAGGGGGGGAAAAAACACCTTCCTGCCAGCTGATAGGCTGGCTGTATCCTCAGTCAATGAAAAATTAACCCTTACTACCTTTGTAAGCTTATTTACACATACACACACATCTTTGCTTCCATGCTTTTCGAGCAGACTCTGCTCAACCTGGCAACTTCCAGATATGCTGGAGTTCCATCCTATGATTCCCATCCAGGCCAATGGTTGCGGATGGGAACCATTGGCCTGGCAGTTATACATGGAAGCTCTGAGCCGCTACCTACCCTGCATTTGGGGTGAAAATGAAAGATTACCGCTATTTATTGCCCCTTTCTCCGGGGGCTGCTCAGCCTTTCACCTCTGCTGCAATTCCTCTCCGCCTCCTACAGCCTTAATCTATACGCTGAGCAATAAGTAAGGAAACAGGAATGCCACAAATGAAACCCCGCGCCAACACTCACCACCCCTAGAAGCTTCAGACGCTTCCCACGCGCACCTTCCCACGTTTCCACGCTTTGCTTCTCCGCCTCCAGCCGTCCGATTCTCTGACGGCGACGAGGCTCCCTACGGGCTACAGCCTACTGCCAATCCAATGGCTCTTCTTCAAATAGGAAGCCGTAAAGCGAAGAAGGCGGGCTCTTGGGGAGGCGGATTGAAAGATCATTGGAAGAGCTCATCCAATCAGAAGTGGTTGAGCTAGCACGAAAGTGATACGGATGCTGAAAAAAAAGAAAAAACAACGAACGAGCCAGACAGCCAAGGACTCACGTGACAGATGCCAGGGTGGGACGACTACAGGCGTTCTGGTTCTGCGCGTGCGCTGCATCGGAGCCCGGGCATCCTTCCTTCGATTCTGGTTGTAGGAAGAGAGAAGCGCGGGGAAATCAGCTTAGTTTTTGACTAGCTTTGTGCCTGACTGTTATTAACCCGTTTTACCAAAACGCCTGAGCGATGTAGGCAGGATTGGCTGTTAAAATTGCTCCCATCTCGCTAATGGCGTTTACGTAATAGAACCCAAGCTGGACAAAACGGAATTAAATGATTCTTATCTGGGAGGTTTTGCTTGCCCGGGGATTCGGAGTTGTTAAGAGCATCATCCCCTGCAACATCGATCCGGGCAAATCTGCTGAATGACAGCTCCTAAACGACGCCAAGAATTTTAACATTAAAATAAGTAGTCTGTGTGTGTGTGCGTGTGTGTACGGGTATATATTCTTTTGAGAGCGGGCATCAGAATTTCATTTTTTTTTAACGTGTGCCAGTGGGTTCACAGGAAAAAAGTGACAATAAAGCTTGTCGAATGAGAGAACACGAGACGCTGCGCTGCGGACCGCAACTTGCACGGCTGCCTGGCCTAACCCACGCCCGGTACAGCTGCACGTTGACGGCCGCCCTGCGCCCCTCCACTTTGTAGCTGAGGTGGTTTTCTGAACTTTACGGTAGGGTCTTCCTGGCCCCGCCCCGCTTGGCCGCTGAGCTGCGGGGCCAGTGTGGCAGCCGCGCGCCGCCGACTCCCTCCTTTGCGCCCGACGCTTCGGGCGGCGGGCGAGCGAGCGAGCGGCTTTAAAATGTCAAAGCTGGATCCAATTTGCCAGCGCGGGAGCGGGAGGATGAGGGGGACGTCTCTCCGCCGGGGCTGAGGCAGCCTTGCCTGCCGGACGATGAGGCTCTCTTGCAAAGTGGTGGCCCTGGCGCTCTGCCTGGCGCTCCTGCTGCTCCTCTACCTCTTGGTGGGCAACGCCGACGAGCCACCTTTGCAGGCGGCGGGGGAGAGCCCTTCGGGGCCCGTGGCCGCCGGGAACGTCGCCCCGCCGCTCCAGACCCGCTTCCGACCCGTCCAGCCGGCGGAGCCAGAGAAGGAAAAGGCAGTTCAGGTTTCCAAGCGGGAGCCACGTCCCCACCGAAAAGCGGGCAAACGCAACGCGGTTCGAGCCAGAGGAAAGTCGGCGAGCCTTCGGTAAAGCCTTCCGAGTCGACCCTTTCTGAGGCTCGATGGCTCGGGGTTCATCGGCAGTGTCTCGAAGCAAAATGGGTGGGTGGGTGGGTAGGGATTTGAGGAAGATGGGGCCTCTTCCTCTCTCGGCTCCTAGGGAGGAAACCGGGTTTCTCCGAGAGGTACGCCCTGAGACATGCAGGTAAACTCCGTGGGTTTTGTTTTGTAAGAGGGAGAAGAAAAAAAGTCCTTGAAAGTTTACCCGATTGCGGTTGGAATTCTTGTTTGGGGGATTTTACTCCAAAATGCAGATTGATGCTCTCTGTATACTCTCAAACATATGAAAGATGCATGGCACAAGCATACTAAGCCAGAAAGCAGTCTGGATTCAGTATGTCAAGAGTCCCAAAACCATGTTTAATGTGTCATTTAATAATCAGGCTGTGGTGGAAAAAGGTATATTTTTAATGCATAATTTGTACACCTGCTGATTGTAATGATGTTAAAACTGGTCCCCACTTGATGCATTTAAATAGCCAAGTACCAATTACAAATGTTTCACATAAGTTTATAATAACCTTTCTGGAAAAGGTCATAGAGAAGATGTGGCCCATTAATGCTTTTATGTAGCCAGTAAAGAACCACATCTTCTCTCTCCCTCTTTCCTTCTCTCTCTCTTTTTTCTGGAACATACATATATTGCTCATAACTGCAGTGTTTTGTGATGTGGGCTCACAGCTGTATACAAAATGTTAAGCAACCTTTAGAGACCCACTCAATCCCATTATAGTCCTTAATATGTGGAAAAAATAATCAGCTGCCCAAACTTGTAATGTGAAAGATAACCCTCTTTCCTGAACACGTTTCTGTATAAACAGCTGAAATCCTCCATACTTAATTCTTTGTTTTTGCAATGTTTATACTCTTCTCTGCCTACTATTGTTTCACTTCTAATGGTTTTCCTATATAGAGATAATAACAAAGTTTTGAATTACTTGGAAAAGACGACATGCGTTGGCTTCCTGTCCTGTATATCTGTTCCAATTAAATGCTTGTTGTAAAGTTCATAACTGCTAGCATACATGTTGCTGAAAGTTATGTGGGAATTTGTCAGCAGTCCCACATTAGAGTTTTCTTGTGTCTGCTCATTTGGAAAAAAGAAATAAAGAACCATGGCTTAGCACAATATATAAACTAATAGAGAGACAGTTTGGTCTAATAGTTAAGGCACTAGGCCAGAGGTCCCCAACCTTTTGGGCACCAGGGACTGGTTACATGGAGAGAGGTTTTACTGGGGACTGGAGGGGGTATGGTTTGTGTGCTGCCTGCATCCTGCAGATGGGCCTTTGCTTGTTTGTGTGGACCGGGACCGGGGCTGGGGACCCCTGCACTAGGTTAGAAACTAGGGGACTTGAGTTCTAGTCCTTAGGCATGAAAGCCAGTAGGGTGACTGGGCCAGTCACTCTCTGTTAGCCCAACTCAACTCACAGAATTATTTTTATGGGAAAAGAAGAGGAAGGAGGAGCATTAAGTACATTCACTGCCTTGAATTATTTATAAAAAAGGCAGGATATAAATAAAAATAATATCCCTGTCGCAGGTCCTTGGGAAGGACTTGATAGGTGGATAAAAATGCCAAATCCAGTCTAAATATCTGGCTGACCACAACAAATCATAATATTAAAAAGCCACACTTAACTTCTCAAATTTATTATCAGAAGCATGGAAGTTGAACTGGAAAAAAGGAAGAGAAGAGCAATAGAGATGATGAGAGGCTTAGATGTTAAATCTTCACGACAGTTGAAAGGATTGGGTGTTTAGCTGAAAGAAGAGAAGGCTAAGGAGAAGCATGATAGCTATCTTCCAATACTGTTGCAGGGAAGAGGGTGTAATTTTATTCTCTATAGTGCCTTAGCATAAAGCAAAGACCAATTATTGAGATGCAAGCTCAAAATTTTTGACCATGAGAGCTATGAAGCAGTGGGGATAGGTGCATCCTGGAGTCATCCTGAATGTTCCACCATTGGAGTTTTTCAGCAAAAGGTTGGATAGACATCTCTCCAGGATGATGTGAGGATTTCTGCAGTGGGTAGACTCGAACCACCATGGTTCCTCACAATTATGACTTGGATCAGGATATTGGTGCCAAAGCATTTTTAAAAAATTATTTAGTTATTAAATTTATATGCCACCCATCTCATTATCAAGTGACTCTAGGTGGTTTCCAGTACCATAAATAATAAAATAAAACAATTACAGGAGGGAAAAAAATAAAATGTCGATATTAAAAATTAAAATGTTAAAACTAATATTAAAGTAAATAAAAGAAACAATGCATAGTGATTAGAAGTGGGACCTTCTACCAATCTACTAGTCACCTCCAAAATGGGACTCCCCCATCAGGGTCCCAAGCCAGTTGGCTGAGCCAGATTTTCTGGCTCTTTTGGAAGGTCAAGAGGTGGGGGCATATCTCACCTTAAGAGACATTATATTCCAAAAGACAAGAGCCATCGCGGAAAAGTCTCTTCTCCTGGACCCCATCAACCACAATTCTTTGGCCAATGGGATCCAGAGTGAATGGGGTGGGCCAATCCCATTGGGCTGAGATGAATCCTTAGGTAACCTGTACCCATGCCATAGAAGGATTTAAAGGTAATAACAACACCTTGAATTAAACCTTGAAGCAAACTGGGTAAAGCAATAATTTATTTTCCCCATGGAAATAATGCTAAGCAATTTATTGCCCAGCCACCAAAAACTTGCCATTAGTTTATCCAGCTTAAAAGTCCTATTTTTTTCATCCAAATATGGAGTGAGTCTTACTTTTATAGTATAAAAGATCAATCTTAAAAAGCAGCTCTTGATTTGTTCATTCTAAGTGGTTCCACTGATTACCAAATGTCATGACAGGTGTGTGGCTTTACCGATGCTCGTATGATGATACAAGGTTGAATAATTAACCAGTTAACATGTCTTTAATGAAGACATTAATTACAGCTTTTTAAATAATGGCAATTAGAAAAACATACTGCAATTTATGCCTGTTATGCTACTTAAGAAAAATAGGGTGAAAAAAATTGCTAGAAAATAATAGGCTTTTAATTTGGTAAAGTAGAAATAATTGCTGCATGCTTTCTCTGGGTTGGAATAAATTGCTCTCTCACCCTCTTTCTAAATCGGGGTGACCTCATCTATCAAATAAAACCAGTCTGCCTTTGATTCACGATTGCACAGAAATGTTCTGAGTGAAAGAATGCCCCATTCTCTCAGATCTTATTCTTTATCTATTAAAGCTCTGGGTTCCTAACTACCCTTGTATCTGATTGAGAAGAAAAAAAATGTTTACTGTGATCGCTCATGGCTGGAATTCAAATGGGTGCATTAAAAAGCAGGATCAATTTCTGTTAGCCATTGTGCCTCCCCGAGCCATTTTTCTTCAGAGTATATCTTAGATGATCAAGAACATTTCAGCCAGTAGCAAATGAATACATTACTGTGGGGAGGGGGGCGGAAACCTCTGGTGGAAAGGACAAGTAAGGACCCAATCTCATACTGCAGTTAAGCGGGCTTGGGAGTGGAGGGGAAGAAGGATATAACGGAAGCCCTTTGCATGTGAAAAGATCAAGGCTCTGCTTGTTTCAGTTAAGGTGCTGGAGTAGTGGTGGCGAACCTATGGCACGGGTGCCAAAGGCGGCACTCAGAGCCCTCTCTGTGGGCACGCGCACCATCGCCCCAGTCCTATGCCTTCAGCTGAGTTTTATAAAACCGTGTACAAAAAAAAAGGTTCAATCAATCAGTCAATTTCAACTTCTCGCGGGGAAAAAAAAGATCTTGTAAAGTTGGAATTGATTGATTGAACTTTTTAGTCCCATCTAGTCTGCCATTACCACCACAGCCACGCCCACCCAATGGGCCACACCCACCCAATTGGCCACACCCACCCGGCACCCAACGATGCATAAATGAGTTTTGGGTTACAGTTTGGGCACTTGGTCTCTAAAAGGTTCGCCATAATTGTGCTGGAGACTTGCATGGACAAGTTTCCTTGAAAGAGGTTGGAAGTGGTTTGCTACTGTGCTCCCATCCAGGGCTCACCAGTTCTGCTGCTTAACTTTTTTGAACTGAGCCCAAATAAACTAGATGCTCTCACACGAACACAAGCAGAACCCTCACCTTGCGTGAACAGAACACTAACTATGCCTCTGGCATCAGAAAGATATTGAAAGAAATGGCAGGGATTCAGCAGCATTTCTGTGCTGGTCAAGCAATCAGATCAAAGACAAAGTAGGAGTAAGATAGAAGCACAAGACTTTTTCCTTTTTCATGCTGAATATAGCAGAACTGGGGTAAGTGTCTATCACAAAACTGGTGTAAGGGGAAGCCTCCCATTTAGCTGAATAGAAAGGAAAAAGCAATGCAATTAAGAACCACTACTTTCAATGCCACAATGGTGCAAATCAGCACTGGGTTTTAGCAATGCCAACTCAAAAAAGAAAGAGTGACCACCCTTTAAAGTTCAGAAAGGAATCTCAGAAGAAAGGCACTTTGCTTAAAATGGCCTGTTTCCTGCTTGCATGTGGAAATGCATAGCAGTATTTCTCTTTCTAGAACATCAATGGCTAGCTGAATGTGGACCTTCGGTTCCCATCTTATTCAGGGACTTTGTGCTATGAAGAAGCAATGTGCGTACAGGGGATCTGCCAAAATATTGTACCAAGTAATTTGTGGCAGGGGAAGGGGAAGTATAGAGGAAGGGGAGTCCAAATAACCAAGATGGATTGGTGATAAGAGGCTGGAAGTTAAGGAGGCCGTTGCTTGTGCTGAATTCTTCTTGAAGGCTCTGCTGTCCTTGACTTTCAGTCATACTTGGTTTTTGCCTCCACGTTGGAAATCTGAGCTAATTTGTCAGACAAGCTTTTAATGCTGTTTGGATGAGACAAATTCTCATATGCCCAGGTCAATCTTCTTGATTCCCGAACCAGCCATAGCCATCAGATGCAAAGAGAAGGTGCACCTTAGATCTGAACTCACACTGCTGGCAACACAGAATATCCTAATCCAGGTTAGTAGCAGATAGAGAAGGGAGGATTGTATGTAGTCTTTGTCCTCATATGCTCCTGTCCCACTGCTTCATAGCTGTCATAGTCAAAAATTACTCCTTATTTTGAACTTGCATCTCACTAACTGGTCTTTGCTTTATGCTCAGATTTCCAATGCAGAATTCCATACTCGAAAATGCTGTAACACTACCATATCTGGCAGATTCTGTTTTCAGATGGGAAAAGGTAAATGTATTTCTCCATTTGTGGGTGAATTCAGCTGAGCAGGAGGCATTCTTTCCCGCTGCATCACATCAAATCTGCAACATGGGCACTAAGTCACATTTGGTGGACTCATGGTTATTTCATTGGATGTGTGGTGGGCTGTCCTTTTATTTTTCTCTGCCTTTTGTAGTAGTGTAATTTTCCCCGGTTGTAGGCTGAAATGGGTGATGTCTGGTAGACATGGCACTCTTACACATCCTTCTCTCTCTTTCTTGCATACAGGTAGTCTTTGACTTACAAGTGGTCAAAATTACAATACGTTCCCCCCAAAAATATTTATGACCTAGTTCTGGAGTTATGATGCACCGCCCCATAATCACATGACTGCATTTTGGGCATTTGGCAAACAGAGTGCATTTATGGCCATTTGTAGTGTCCCACAGTCACACAACTGTAATTTATGACTTTTTGCTGATAACCAATGTTTACTTCTGATTTAGTGGCACAGTAGTTAGAATGCAGTACTGCAGGCTACTTCTGCTGACTCCCAATCCTCAGCAGCTCAAGATTGACTCAGCCTTCCATCCTTCCGAGGTTGGTAAAATGAGGACCTAGATTGTCTGAGGGCAATAGGCTGACTCTAAACTGTTTAAAGAGAGCTGTAAAGCATTGTGAAGCGGTATATAAGTCTAAGTGCTATTGCTATTTTCGGCAAAAACACCCCATAGTGAACAATGAGTTCACTCAGCGATCATAGTGTTCACTTACCAATTGAAGAATCCCTTAGCAATGGTGATTCACTTAATAACTGTTACAAAAAAACCTGCTTTATAACCATCACAATGTGCAATCATAATGGATAGACTCAATTATGGTTGTAAGTCGAGGACTGCCTGTATTGCAGAATTGCTTTGCTAGTCTTGCACTGAAAAATGAATAAGAATAAGGAAGGATCTCTTAAGGGAGGAGAATAAGAACTGATCTCCTAAAGTTGATTTGTATCTGTTTTGTTTCCTAAAACTTACAATATTGCCTACAATGGCTAAATTGACAGGTACTTTGTTCTCCAGCATTTGCCCTCTATCATCTTGTGTGTAGACGTTCTCAACCCAAAAGTATATGGAGCATGGCCATTTTGTCTAAATTTCCAGCAATTGAAATAATACCAAGAAAAAAAATCCAATATTTATTTCTATTTCATATGCAGGCTAAATATGCATGTATAATACTAGGCAATCCATATTATGGCAGCCCTGAACATTTAATATATACAGTGTTAATCATATAATGATTACATATAACTATTACAAACTTGGACGATGACAAAGTTGCTAATCATTACATTCTGCCTTTCCCTGAAATTTCTGTGACTTTGCTTTACCAATTAACTGGGGTCACCAGATTCTGACTGATAACATTCTTGGCTTTATCAGGTCATTTATTTTCTGCAATTGTTATAATTGATCTAAAATGTTCTCTGAAAGAAATATGAGAACAGTACTATTCAAAATCTTTAAGAATCAGTTGTTCTAAGGCAGTGTTTCTCAACCTTGACAATTTTAAGGCATGTGGACTTCAACTCCCAGAATTCCACAGCCAGC
>JANHFS010008864.1:3316-14658 GCA_032467975.1 Trimeresurus albolabris
TTTCCATATAAAATTTTTATTATTTTTCAAGAAAAAATAAACAACATTACACAATTATTAATATTACATAAAATAATTCTACACTTGCATTTCTTAAATACTAATTTCTCTGGGAAGGGGGCTCCAGAGCTTGGCTGGCCGTGAGGAGGGCAGACCCGGCCCCTGGCCCTCTGCGGACCCCCTGGGGGGCCCAGAGCCCCCTCCCCGTCATCCAGAGGACCCTCCGGCCCGGTGCCCTCCCCTGCCGGCATCCTCCTCTGCCGGGGTCGACTCCCGGATATCCTGCAGCTGCAGAGATGCCCCTTTGGAGGGCAGATGCCAGGTACCCCTTCCCTGCCCCAAACAAGGGCTCTCCTGCTTCCCCCTCCCCTGGTCCTGCCCCCCCACCAGCCGCAACCCTCCCCGCTGACTAAGCGTGTGCTTCTTCCTCCCCCCTGTGCAGGGCCCGCCTGATGCAGAGTTTCAAGGAGTCGCACTCGCACGAGTCCCTGCTGAGTCCCAGCAGCGCGGCCGAAGCCCTGGAGCTGAACCTGGACGAGGACTCCCTGATCAAGCCGGTCCACAGCAGCATCCTGGGCCAGGAGTTCTGCTTCGAGGTGGGGGCCGGCGCCTGGGGCCTCTGGGCGGAGGGGGGGAGGCGGCGCTCTTGGGCACGTGCAGAGGGCAGCTCACTCCTGCCCCCCTTTTCTCTCCCAGGTGACCACATCTTCGGGCACCAAGTGCTTCGCCTGCCGCTCGGCCGCCGAGAGGGACAAGTGGATCGAGAACCTGCAGAGGGCGGTCAAGCCCAACAAGGTAGGAGCCCCTCCCCCGCCCCCACCCCCTTGAGGTTTGGGGTGCTCCCCCATCTGGCGCCTGGGCTCTGTCCTCTGTGGCCCTGCCGAGGCAGCCTGGCTCTTGGGAAGGTCCCTCTTGGGTTTCCACTCCCCCGGGCACCCCGGGGCCACTTTTGGGGACCCTCAAGTGGGAGGGGCCGGCTCCCCTAGGAAACCTGAGGGGGGGCATCTCGGTTTTCATCTTTTGCCTATTGAGGGTGAAAACAGCCCCCCCACCAAGTTGAGCCAGCCCAGGAGTTTTGGGGTGTCAATTTGGGCTTTGGGGGTTCAGACCCTTCTGGGGTCCTCCTAAAAGTCCCCCAAACCCACTGAAAGGGGTTCCTTCCCCCTCCCTGCTGGTAGTGGCCATGGTCGTGGGGCCAGCCGTGGGCCCTCGGCTGACCTCCAACTTTCCAGGTCTCTCCCACCAGCTAAATAGAACTTCCAAAGCCAGGAGAGGTTCTCACCAGCTATGCCCTCCTAGTCCAACGCCCCCCCTCCCTGTCCAAAACGGCTGGTTTTGTGTGCAGGGCTGGGGTCCAGGCTGTGGGGAGGGACTCCCCAGCCCCTTTGGAGCTCCTGGCCTAAAGGGCTCCAGCCCCGATCCCTGCCCCATTCCAGCCCACCCAGTCGAGCTCCCACCACCCTCTGCAGCCCTTCAGAGACCCCCCCTTGAAGGTAAGGCAGAAGAGAACCCCCCCCCGGGAACAGCCGCAGAGCAACCTGGCCGGCCTTGTGAAGGGAGGAGACTGAAGGAGCCGGCAACGCGCAGCCCTGGAAAGAGGAGTGGGGGGCATCCCCCTCCCCATGTCCCAAAAGGCCACGGAGGAAGCCCGGGACCCTCTCCAGAGCACGGGACACGGAAAGTGGATTAGGGTCACGGGAAGCCTTTGGCTCCGATCCAAAAACACGGCCCAGGCCGGAGGCTGCTGTGTTGGCACCCAAGTCCAGCAGCCCTTTCTGGGCTGTCCAGAGTGAGGGGGGAGCCAGTGCGAATTCACTCGCCTCTCCCTGCAGGCCGTTTCAGAAAGGCCAAGGCTGAATCTTCAGAAAAACTCCAGATCGGCTTCTTGAAGGATCACGGAGAAGAATCCGCCGGTCGCTGCGCTCAGAGACCGTCACTATGACCCGTGAAATGGGTGGCTGGAGTTGATTGTCCAAGCTGAACTAGTGGGGGGGCTTTCCCTCCGCCCCGTGGCGATGGCTGGGCTGGGCAGCCCAGGAGGTTGACTCTGCTGAAGAAGGGGAAGACCCTGATCCCGTTCCCCCAGCAGCCCCAAGGAAGAAGGACGGGGGCGCTGCAAGCCTCAGATGCAGGAGTTTTGAGCGTGGGCATTAGTGGACGTGGGACGGGGCGGGGCGGGCATTTTGCCTCTCCTCAGAGGCCCAGAGGGAAGGAGGCCGTGTGCGTCCTGACAATATCCACAATATCCTCATCGTAGCCGGCCAAAGGATGTAGATCTTCTCCCACCCGGCAGCCCTTTCTGGTGTTTTGTAAAATGTTCCCCAGGCTGGGGCTGAAACCAGTAAGAGATTTCCCCCCCCCCCGCCTGTGCAGACCATATATGGCAACGTCCACCTAAGGTGTCTGTCCTTCCGTCTCAGCTTCTGTGCTCCGTTCAGCGACGGTTTCTCGGGAGAAGAAGGAAGGGGACGTTCTCAGCGATAAGTCTGCCACTAGTTCTGTAGATTCTGTTTGCTGGAAATCAAGATAAACTATTTCCGCAGCGATCCCTTCGTCCACTAAGCCAGCAATGGGAAAATACTGGCCAGATGTATATATTATGGAGAAAGCCGTGCTGCCCTCTGCTGGTCAAGACGTTTGTTATCCTCCTGACGGTTAGAAGTTGGACTGATGGGGTTTATTTCCTCCAGATCTTGGCTTGTGTGGGAATACATGTTACCTCATCTCCTGTGGTGACTAACAGTAGCCACGCAACTCAGCTAGCAGTGTACTCACAAAACCCGGATATTTTGCCAAATCAGGGACAGGAAACATCAGGTGTTGGGTCTGCTCTGGGAAGTGGTGCTGCCAGCCTGTGTAGAGTCATCCCCGCAGGTGAGCAGGGTACCCACGGAGTCCCTGCTCTGTTAATCTGCCAGTTAGGCTGTCCTGAATCATCTCACCGTCCTGGGTTTCTGGGGACCCTTCTCTTGGGAATCCTCAGCTGGCGGGAACCGAACCTCTAGGAAGGAAGTCTGCTGGTCTTGCGATGTGCTGCCGCTGCAGGTTGAACGACGTCCCCTTTGAGGTCCACTCTGAGCGATGCCTTGAAACAGACTGTCCAGCAGTCAGTTTATGAGCTCATGGAAGGGAAGAGAAAAAGGGGAGCAGTGGTGAGGGGCTCTTGTTTTGTTGATAACAGTTGCACCATCGGTACATCTGAAGAACTGTTAAGGGGCTTCCACAAAGAAGAGGGGGGTGTGTCTCAATTTATTTTCCAAAGCATTGGAAGGCAGGACAAGAAACAATGGATGGAAACTAATCAAGAAGAGAAGCAATCTGGAATTAAGGAGAAACTTCCCGACAGGGAGGACAATAAACCAGTGGAACAGCCTGCCACCAGAAGTTGTGGGTGCTTCATCACTGATGGTTTTTAAGAAGAGACTGGACAACCATTTGAAGTGGTATAGAATCTCCTGCTTGAGCAGGGGGCTGGACTAGAAGACCTCCAAAGTCCTTTCCAGCTCTATTCTGATTGATTGATTGACCCCCCCCTTGGGGATGGTGTATGTGGTGCGAAGAGTTCACACAGACTTGATAGCACGTAATCATCGTCCAGAGAAGAAGAAAGCACATCTTGTGGGAAGCCAGCTGCTTTGATCAGGAATAAAACTCTCTTGACCGGTCCACAAGGGGAATGTGGATGAAGGACCAAAACGTCTGAAGCTTCCAGGAGGTCCTTGTGGAGAAGATGAGAAAATATGGGCTGGATGTTTCCACTAGGTGGAGCTGGGGCTGGTTGAACCCTTGCACCCAAGAAAGGACCTCCCGGGTTTCTGGCTAAGCTGGGGAGAGTAGAGAAATGTTGAGGGCTGCCCCACTGGCTCTCTTCCAGGCTCTGTGCTGGTCAGTAATTTTATAAGCTAGGACGGGTTGTTGGAAAATGTGGTTGCTGAAGTTGTAGAGAGTCACAGAGACCTAGGCAGAATCACACACACGGACTGTAGAGCAAGGGTGTCAAACTGCCGGCCCCGCAGGCCGGTTGCATCATACGGAGGCTGCACCCACCCCAGCAATTTCTGGCAATGCAAAAAAAGTCGCGATACGTCGTGACACGTCATGTGATGCGGCGAGCTTGACACCCCTGCTGTAGAGGAATATCAAAATTCAGGAGGATTGTGACAAGCTGGAACGAGGGGCAGCAACTTGCTAAAGGAATTTCAACAGGGACAAATGACAGATCAAGAACAGGAGTGCAAGACTGGGTGGCATGCCAGGCAGGGCCGCCTGCAGAAAGCACGTGGGAAAATCGCAAGTGGGGCACAAGCCAAGAGTGCGATGCAGCTGTAGACAAAGCCAAGGCCGTCCTTGGCTGCATCGACAGAAGTCAAGAAACCAGGAAAGTCCACCTGCCTTTTGGGAAGGGACCTTCGGGACAACCGTGGCCTGGAGGACGGAGAACCATCCTAGACAGCCGGGGTCAAAATGTCAAGACCAAAAGATGTAATTGCTGCTCTCCCTTTGTGTGAGTTAGGCCATACCCAGAATTTGGAGTTCGGTTTACCCTGGCAAACGGGACGTAATCCCAAGAACCTTTCGCAGGCCCATCTGGAAGAGAAGAAGGCAGACACAATAGCCACCTCTGAGTAGCTGAAGAGCTGCCGGTAGAAGACAAGGTGGTGTGTATGTGTGTGGGTGTCCCCCAAAACAGGCGGGCAGCTCTGCGTTTAATTTACAAGGAAGGAGAAGATTCCTCACGGCAGGAGTTGGTCCTGAACAGCACAGATTGTTTGTCTGGAGGCAAAGAAAACGGGAACTCTGATAGTGGTGGGCAAGAGAGTGGATTAGATGGCCTCTAAGGCTCCCGAGATTCTTCCAGCTCTTGGGGTGAAGCCGCTTCTGGGCCTCTTTCTCTCCAGCCTCCTGCCGTGTTCCTCCTTGGTACTATTTTTAGGCCACCCCATGGTGGATCTTCTCCCCGCTGCTTATGAGATGGAGGATACAGGATCCCTCCCACATGGCTACAAACCCAAAGCAGAGGAATAAAAATTAGTAAGAGCTAAAATGGCTATATCCCTCTGTCAGTTAAAAAGCTGGAGGAAATGATGGGCGCTTCCTGGGGAGATGCTTCCTGGTGCATCACGGAGAGCTCGCCTCTCTGGGCAGAAGGCCCCAGTCCCACACCGTGTATATGTGTGTAGCTAGGTGTGCACAGCAGGGTGAAGCCAGACTGAGGGGGGCCTTGGCTTGGCGGAGCTGAGAATGCTGGGGTGGGGGCTCTGCTGGGCTGGAGGAGGTGTCCAGACATCTTGTGTGTATCAAAAATCCCGTGGGCGTGGGAAGAGAGGGAGGTGCTCCTGAGGGAGGGAGAGCCCTCCTGTCCCTCTCTGTTACCTGGTTAGAATAGGGGTCTCCAACCTTGGCCACTTTTAAGACTTGTGGACTTCAGCTCCCAGAATTCCCCAGCCAGCTGTGCTGATCCATGTGCTGTGCTGTGCTGTCTGGGGAATTCTGGGAGCTGAAGTCCACAAGTCTTAAAAGTGGCCAAGGTTGGGGCTCCCAATTTTGGAGCACCCCTTCCAGGCTCGTCATCCTCCTCCTCTTTGCACAGGACAACAGCCGCCGTGTGGACAATGTGCTGAAGCTCTGGATCATTGAGGCGCGGGACCTGCCCCCCAAAAAGCGCTACTACTGCGAGCTGTGCCTGGACGATATGCTCTATGCGCGCACCACCAGCAAGATACGCACGGACAACGTCTTCTGGGGGGAGCACTTCGAGTTCAACAACCTGCCGGCCGTGCGCACCATCCGGCTGCACCTCTACAAGGACACGGACAAGAAGCGCAAAAAGGACAAGAGCAACTACGTGGGCATGGTCAGCATCCCCATCGCCAGCATCACTGGGCGCCACTTCGCCGAGCAGTGGTACCCGCTCAGCCAGCCCAGCGCCAGCAAGAGCAAGGCTGGCTGCCCGGCCGTCCGGGTCAAGAGCCGCTTCCAGGCCATGAGCATCCTGCCCATGGAGCTCTACAAGGAGTTCGCCGAGTACGTCACCAATAACTACCGCATGCTGTGCGCCGTGCTGGAGCCCGTCCTAAGTGTCAAGAGCAAGGAGGAGGTGGCTTGCGCCCTGGTGCATATCCTCCAGAGCACCGGCAAGGCCAAGGTACGCTGTGGGAGGGAAAGGGGAGGCGAGTGGGGCCCCAGCGGAAGGGCCCCAGAGCCCTGGGAGGGCAGCAGCAGCACAGCTCCTGCAGCTTCTCTCCTGCCCCTTCCTGGCAGGACTTCCTGTCCGACATGGCCATGACGGAAGTGGACCGTTTCATGGACCGCGAACACCTCATTTTTCGGGAGAACACCCTGGCCACCAAAGCCATAGAGGAGTATCTCAAGCTGATTGGACAAAAATACCTCAAGGATGCCATTGGTAGGTGCACCGCAGGAGGGAGGGGCACACGTGGGGAGGCCCCAGCTTTTCACAACCCTTGCAGCTCCCCTGAACATGGAGGGGCTCCTCCCTACTTAACTGGCACTTTGTGTGGGGCTGAGCCGGTGGGTGCTTGAGGGTGGGGGGCCTGCTGGTCCCATCGTCTGTCTGCTCTGCCCTCCTCCCCAGGTGAGTTCATCCGAGCTTTGTACGAGTCCGAGGAGAACTGCGAGGTGGACCCCATGAAGTGCTCGGCCTCCACCTTGGCGGACCACCAGGCCAACCTCCGCATGTGCTGCGAACTGGCTCTGTGCAAAGTGGTCAACTCCCACTGGTCAGTGCAGGGCTGGCGCCTCATCCCCACCTGCCCCTTTCCCAGAAGGTCTGGATGTGGGGAGAGAAATCGAAGGAGGGGGCTGTCATTTGGGGAGTGCAATCTGGGGGCTGTGAGGCAGCCCTGCGTGGGATGGGGATAGGCAGTGATCCTGTCCTCCCCTGCCCCCTCCCCCCAGCGTGTTCCCCCGGGAGCTGAAGGAGGTCTTTGCATCATGGCGGCTGCGCTGTGCCGAGAGGGGCCGGGAAGACATCGCCGACCGTCTGATCAGCGCCTCCCTCTTCCTGCGCTTCCTGTGTCCGGCTGTCATGTCCCCCAGCCTCTTCGGCCTCCTGCAGGAGTACCCAGACGAGCAGACGTCCCGTACCCTCACGCTCATCGCCAAGGTCATCCAGAACCTGGCCAACTTCTCCAAGTGAGTGTGGCGGAGGCCAGGAGGCAGGGGGGCCAAGGGGGGTGCCTTCCGGCTGGGCTAGATGCGGTCAGGGTGGTGGGGGTGAGTTTTCCACCGTATGTCCAGTTCAAAGCTCCAGGCCAGAGCTGTGGGGAAGAGCCCCTCCCTGTGGTGTGGCCAGGCTCCCTCTGTCTCTGGCTCCAGTTATTGTGGCCCCAGCCCTGAGGGGGGGAGGTGTCCATTGAGGCCCAGAAGGCAGCCAGGTCCCTCTGAAAGGCAGGTGCGAGGGAGGGAACCGGTGGAGGCAGAGAAGGGGGACCTAGCGGGGGGACCTGGCTCCCCTCTTGAAATGCCTGCCAGGGCGATGTAGGCAAGGCCGGTCTGCTCTCTGTCCTGGGGATGGGAGTGGATCAAGGCCACAGGGAGGTGGACCGCACCTGAAGGTGTAAACACTTCCTGGAAGGAGGAGGACTCAGGCAGGGGAAGCAAATGGTGGGAGCAGAGGTGGAATGGATGACCTCAGGGGACACTTATCGCTCAGCCTGGAGATGGAGTGGTCTCTGCCTGCGTCCCACAAGGTGGAGTGGATGGAATAGGAGGGGTTCAGCCCATACAAGTGCCCCACATACGCAGTTTGGGGCACGTATTTCTTTCAGAATAACCCTTCTTTCTCGGTGTGATGCTTGCTGACCGCTACCTTGGTGGCAGCAAATCCAGGCTCCCCTCTCCCCCCCCCAAGGAGCTGGAGGGGGAGACAGGCTGGCATTGCACAAAGTGATGGGCCGGTACACGGCTTGGCGTTTGAGGGTGTGCTGGGCACTCACGGGCGGGCAGGGTTGGCGAACGGAAGGGCCCCACTCGAGTGACACTGCGAGTGATGAAAAACGTGGCGCTTGTGGCAGGTTTGGCAGCAAGGAGGAGTACATGGCCTTCATGAACGAGTTCCTGGAGCTGGAGTGGGCCAGCATGCAGCAGTTCCTGTACGAGATCTCCAACCTGGACACCCTCACCAACAGCAGCAGCTTTGAGGGCTACATCGACCTCGGCCGGGAGCTCTCCACGCTGCACGCTCTGCTTTGGGAGGTCCTGCCCCAGCTCAGCAAGGTGCCTTCCGGGAGCGGGTGGGGCGGGGATGGATGGGGTGGGGATGTAGGGCGGAGGAGGAGGGGGGCTGCACTCGTCTGCTTGCCAGCGGTGGTGTTGAGCGCCCGTCTGTGGCTCCCTCCCTGTGTAGGAAGCCCTGATCAAGCTGGGCCCGCTGCCCCGTCTGCTGAACGAAATCAGCCTCGCTCTCAGGAACCCCCACATCCAGCGGCAGCCCAGCCACCAGGGCGAGCGGCTCCAGCCCAAGCCGGTCATCCTCCGCGGACCCTCAGCCGAAGTGCAATCCTCGTACATGATGCGCGACCTCAACAGGTCAGGCTGGGACAGGGCAGGGGGAGGGGCATTGGAGGGCAGGAAACGAGTGGGCATCCAGCTGCGGGTCCCACCTGAGGTGGGCTCTGCTCTGGGCCTCTGCTGGGTTTCCTTATAAATAACGCCAAGAGGAAAACTTCCCCACGTCGCCTATAGGAGATTCAGGGTATGAACACGCCCCTGAAGGGCTTCCCCCTTGGGCTGACTCTGGATTTCTCCCCACAGCTCGGTTGACATGCAACCCTACATGATGCGAGCCATGAACAGGTAAGGGCTGTGGGGTGAGGTCCATGGGAGGCTGGGGTCCTGTGTAGAAGTTTCCTTCCCAGTCCCTCCACCCTTGCAGATGATCGGGGCCCCTTTGTCAGCCTGGCCCCACCGCCCCCTATTCCTCGACTGGTCTCCTGGGTCACGGGCCTTGTGCACGCTTGCGGAGGAGGCCGAGAGCCCTGTGGGGTTGCCCTGCCAACCCACCCCTTTGCAGACTCAGTTCCCTCCTGCCCTCGTCAGTTCCCCGTGCTGCCTTCCTCCGCAGCTCCATCGACATGACGCGCTTGCCCTCCCCGACCAAGGAGAAGGGCTCGAAAGACATGTTCTTCGTGCCGCGGCCACCCTTGGCCCGCTCCTCCCCCGCCTACTGCACCAGCAGCTCGGACATCACCGAGCCGGACCAGAAAGTGCTGAGCGTCAACAAGAGCGTCTCCATGCTGGACCTGCAGGACAGCCGCATGAACAGCGTCTCCAACCTGCACAGCGTGGGCGACCTGCTCAACAGCAGCCAGGCCTCCATCACCGCTGGCCTGGGTCTGCGGCCCAGCCGGCTCTCCCAGGGCAGCGGCTCCAGCATCGCGGCCGGCCTGCGGCTGAGCCAGATGGGCGTCACTGCCGACGGGGGCGGCCCCTCCTCTGCCCAGCAGCTCCGCATCCCTCTCTCCTTCCAGAACCCCCTCTTTCACATGGCATCTGATGGGCCAGCCGGCGGCCCTCTCCACGCCCCCCACCCGCACCGGCCGGCAGAGGGCAACCCCGCCGACACCTTCGCCCCCTTCCATGGCTACAGCAAGAGTGAGGACCTCTCGGCCAGCAAGCACATCATCCACAGCCACAGCTACAGCGACGAATTCACGCGCCAGGGCTCGGAGTTCACTAAGCGCCAGCTGTCCCTGCAGGAGAACCTTCAGAACATGCTCTCCCCGCCCCAGATCACCATCGGCCCCCAGCCCCAGCGCTCGGCCCCTGCCCCCCAGCCGCAGCCCCCCCTGCAGCGGGGCAAGTCCCAGCAGCTCACGGTCTCGGCGGCTCAGAAGCCTCGGCCCTCCAGCGGGAACCTGCTGCAGCCTGAGGCCACCTATGCCCCCACCCATGCCCGCCAGCAGTCGGTCACCAAGGAGGCACCTTCTGCCCTCAAGCCATCCATCACCAAGCAGGTGAGTGACCCGGGCAGCTGCCAGCCGCGGCCGTGGCTGTAGCCCAAATAACCGCACTGGGCTTGTTAATGCCAGGCACATCTTTCCGAGCGCCGAGATTTAGGGAAGGTTTCAAAATGCATTTTGTGATCAGCTGGGAAACCTGCAATTTGGCAGCTCTTGTTTCTTTTCCTGATGTGACTGAAACACAAGAGGTTTTTTTTTTTAAAAAAAAAAGCAAAGCAGCTCAGCTCTTTTACTTGTGCTTTGCAGTGTAAGAGAGAAGCTGCCTCATTTGCCCAAAAGAACTCTTCGCCCAGCAAGGGGCCTGGACCCTCTAGAAACCAGGAGGCCTCTTAGACCCCAGGGAGGGCAAGCCTCCCTCCCAGAGGCCTTCCAGGGAAGTCAGCGGGTCCACTCCACAGTTCCCCTCCTTGTGCAGGGAAGTGAGGCTACTGGCTGGGACCCAACTCCCAGGTACCACAGCCACTGCTGCCCCGAGGACTCACAGAGCACACACTGAATGGGTGGGCCTCTGTTCCTGCTTTCCTTCCAAGGTTGGGCTCGGGGCTTGCCCGGATCAGCCTTGAATTATATAGAAGAAGGGGAGCCATTTGCCATTTGCCTCTGTCCTTCATAAAGAGAGGAAGGGAGACGTCACACCTAGGCCTTTCCCCAAAGTCCCCACTCTGGCAAGTGAGAGGCTGTTGTATGTCTGGTTTCACCAGACAGTCTTGCATCTTAAATGTCAAAGAGCCTGGACCAGCTCAGCTTGGAAAGCCTCCTCTTCTCATCCCCCAAAACTGGGAGGGCTTCCTGGGGGTGAAGGTGTCGCTTTTTTCTCTGCTGGGAGGGCAATCTGTGTGTGCTGTGTGTGTGTGTGTGTGTGTGTGTGTGTGTGTGTGTGTGTGTGTGTGAAGCGCCTGCAGAGTTGCCACTGTTGTGGGGCAGGGCCTGGCAGCGGGCAGCTTCCGCAAGCAGGTTCCCTTTGGAGCAGCTGATCTTGAAGCACGCGTCAAGTCCCGGACGTCCAAGGAATAGAACGGCCGTGGGGGTAAAATGGGCCACGGATGCAGCTTCCGCAACACGGGGACGTCGCGAGAGTCCCTGGTGGTTCTGGTGAACGTGCAGGCGGCTGTACTGCAGGCTGGACAAAGTTCCAAGTGGTCTTGAGGGACGGCCCCACCTAAGAATGCATTGTGGTAGCCCAGTCCTCTGATGACAAGGGTGCATGAGTGGCGCCTTTTGCTCCAGAGATGATTCCCGAGTGGGCAGGAGTTGAGAGTCCAAAAGCAGCTCAAGATTGCCCTCCCCTCTAGGGCAGGGGTAGGCAACCTTGGCTCTTTTATGACTCGTGGACTTCATGAGGGAGTTGAAGTCCACAAG
>JANHFS010008865.1:6592-22544 GCA_032467975.1 Trimeresurus albolabris
CTACCTGTACTTTATCACTTTTTTCCTTTTTGGGGGGGTCATCAAGTTTTTGACACCTTGCTAGGCGACTGGTGGTATCAGATGTTGCCATATCCTAAAAGTGGTACAATGGGTGAAAAGGCTGAAAAGCCCTGTACTACAGGACTACACCTGCTAGCCTACCATCACCGGCATCTGCTTCTTCTACTAAAACAGCCATTTAACTTTGAGAGCCCCGTTTCTCCTAATGCCAGCCTGCTTCTGTGCTACTCTAGTGCCAAGGCCTGTCACTCTGACACCGAATAATGCACTACTTGGGCCTCCTTTATACTTCTTTGTACTCAGCAGTCTTTTTTATACTTCAGATGACCCACCTAGACTACCTACAATGGTGCAATAAAAGGCTGTGTGTTTTGCTCCTGGGTATACCAGCCTGCTCTTCCAAAGCCTGCCTCCTCCATCTGTTGCAATCACTCAACTCTGAGAGCTTCTGAAATCACACACTAACCGTTTTGTTAGCAATTCTGATCTCGCGCTATAATAAAGTTAGGTAGGATTAAGCCATCTCCAAAAGGCAATCCATCTCATCCAGTGATAGTAAACCTGTAACATGCCACAACATTTTGAGTGACATGCCACTTTTCATCAACACCTGAAAACAACTATTCTCAAAAGCACGCCCCATTTCTGCATGATTTTTGGAGGTTGCACAAGAATGGAATGTGCTTTTGCTTAGCCTCCAGAAGTCACATGGCCTCTGGAGCCTCTGAAAGTTGTGCAAGAATGGGGCGTGCTTTCACACGGTTTCAGAGATTGCATGGAAGAGCATTCTTCAAAGCCACTTCAAGAATAAACAGCTTGTGTGACCTGAACTATCTCGGGTAGCCTGCAGGGGCTCCGTCAAGAGAAAATTAACATTGCCTCAAGGTAAGTCGTGTGTGGCAGATACTGTGAATCACACACATGACTGGACTGTATTTTTTTCAAAAATAAATGAATGTGTAAAGAATTATTTCTCTTTTGTTTCGATGTGTGTGTGCATGATACACCAGCAGTCAAGTTAGGCATTTTTAGAATTTTTGACAAGCCAAGCCCAAAAGGTTCACCATCACTGGTCTAATCTCTAGCATAGCGTACTGACAGAAAGTTACAGCTGGAATTTGTGTCACACTAAGATTATTGATCTTCCTACATCATTCCTCAAAATTAGTATACTTGCCAAGTCTAAAGAAGGCACCCCATGCATGATGGTAAAGGAAACCTGGAAGTTACAACATGCACAAACTTGCAAAATACCATTTATCAAGATAATGAATTCTGCTAAAAAAGCATGTCCCATCTGCCAGTCCAGAAAGTTTTTATTTTTAAAATAGAATTTTTTTTCAGCACAATCTTGTATAAGCTTATGACCACAAAGACTCGAGGCCGCTGAGCTGTCCTTTCCATATCTTCGCTACCTGTGTCTTAAAGCAAACACAAGAACATTAAAAAAAAAATATTGCAGTGAAACTCTTGAGTCTGAGTGAGCTGTCATTTTAAGAATATTATCTCTGCTAGTTTCATCTCATTCTGCTATTTTAAGATCTTCCAAATATATCCTAATAAAAAATGCCTTTAAAACAGAATCTAGAATTAGGCTGAATTCAATTGTCCTTGAATCTGGAAGCCAGAAAATCAAATCAGATTGTGACAAAAGCTGAATTTCCAAGCTGGAGTAGACTGGTGGGGTTTAAATTGTGGATTTTACAGCTGTTATTTTTAATGCTTTATGCCACCCGCAGTCACTGTGTGAGCTGGGCAGCTATATACATTTGTTTAATAAAATAAATAAATAAATAAATAAATACATTCAAATCAACTCAGGTGCCAGGTTTCAAATCAGCGTTCAGTAGTATATTTCAGTTTTCCTGTCATTTTAGTCCCTTATTAGACAACCCATGTCCCCTTGGGTGATCCTTTCAGAGAATATTTTTTATCAGATTCCTTAATGCTTTCAACAATGACAGAATTCCTAATGTACTGCCTTCTAAGATACATACTTTCAGAGATGCATCTGCCTTGAACATCGCCCATTGTCAAACATCCACACACAAAATGTTTTCTGACATTTTATATTATGTCATAAACTGTTTTATGATAGTTTTTATGTCATAAGTTATTTTATAAAATTTTCTGAATATCAATTCCATGGGAGTTATGGGTCCAGGAATTTGGACACATTCTGTAAGTTAACTCATTTGAGGTATCTTGGTTCAAAAACGCACCATTTTGCTTAGTGAAAGGTTACGGGAACAAGATTTGGCATTAACTGATTGAAGATTGTCAAATACGATTAGATTATACTATTACCTAATCTATACTATTAAAATATATTATTACTATTAGAAAAAGATAAAATAATACAATAGTTTATTTGTCTACTATAGAGTAAAACCATCAAAGCCTTTACCTGTGTCTACATTCCATAATTTAAACTCTAGGCCTTTTTCTTGTTGCTTTTCCAAATTAATGGATCTTGATGGCCTTGGGAAGCAACTGAATCATATATTATTTTCTTTAGCTTCGGCTTCACTGGTTTCTGCCATCTAGTCACAAATACATCATTTATGTATTTCTTATTTATCACACAACCAAATGAATAGTTACACAATAAATTCTATATAGCTAGTCCTCCACTTACAACCTCAATTGAAATCTTGGTCATTGAGCGAAGTAGTTAACTGAACTACCACAATCCCAGCTCTCCCAATTGTGGTAGTTAAGTGACCAAGTGGGTTGTTAAATGGAGTGCCCGGGCAGAGGGCAAAGGCCTTCCACCACATCCTGGAGGCCCAGGCTCTCTCCCTGGCCTATCAGGGAGATAAATAACAAAAAAGCTGGCATTTGCTAGCATTTTTGCCAGATTAAATTGTGGTCCATTCTTCCAGCATGCTAAGGGATTTCCTCTCTGGAAAGGAAATTCCTCAGCATGCTAGAAGAATGGAACTCAAATCTGGTAAAACACTAGAAAATGTCAGCATTCTGAAAGGCTCAGAATAGTATTTGTCTGATAGTATTTCCCTTCTGTAAGGGCGGAAACATTGGCATTCACTAGCATTTTCCCTTCCAGAGGTGAAAAACACTAGCAAAAGCTGACATACTCACTAGTATTTTCCCCTCCAAAGCGGTGGAAACACTGGTGTTTTCTAGCTTTTTCCCCTTGGGAGGAGCAGAAATAATGATGTCCCTTCCAGAGGAGAAAACGCAAGTGAAAGCAAGCATTCTGAGAGGCTCAGAATGCTTGCGATCATAGTTTTTCACCAGATTTGAGGTCTGTTCCTCTACCACATGGGAGGATTTCCTCTTCCTGTGTGGAGGGGAGGGGAAATACCTTAGCATTCTGGGGGAATAGATCTCAAATCCAAAGTCCCTTCTGTTTGCATTGATTTTCTGGACTTTCTTCCCCAATGACTTTCTGGATAAACTGGCAGAGAAGGTTTCAAATGGTGATCACATGATCACCAGGCATTTGGTAACTGGCCATAAATGCAAACAGGCTGCAAACACCCAAAATGCAGTCATGTGACTGTGAGGGGCGCACATGGCAGGATATTTTACAACGGTCAAAAAATGCTTTGTGTCTGTAAAGCATTTGCTCCAAGGCCATCGTGACTGTGTACAGGCATTGAACAACTAGTTATAAGTCAACAACTACCTTTACTCTTACCTTGACACAATACAAATTTATTTAATGGGGCAAGTTATATTACGAAATAACAGATGCAAAAAACTGAACCATTAATAGCAATTACAAAGTAGGCAGATGTTCACAAACTTACTGTATGAATTTGCCCCAATAACAGTACAACTTATCTCCTCTTCCTGCTAGAACTTGTGGTCCTTTGCCAGTTACCCATGTTCAGAATCAGAGCACTTACATATCTTATTTTGCACTTTAATGAAGTAATTGCCTAGCAACTATACCAAGTAACCATATGCTGGAGAGCTAAAGAATGCCTTACTCACAATGGCCCTCTTTGGCCTTAACCATGCAAAGAAACTCAAAACAGGAAAAGAGAGGGATTCTACTATTACCAAAATTTACTTTTTGTACAATAATGTTATAAAACCATCAAAATATAACATTTTTCACTTGATACAGTTCAGTGTAAATTTTTGAAAACATAAACACATTTTTAAAAAATAATTTAATAATATCCAAGAATAGAAATTTGGGTTCAAGAATTAATATGGAACAAAAGATGTGGATTTCTATATAGAAAGTTTCTTACCAAAATGGAGAAGGGGAGGGTAATTTCCTGACACGTAAGAAGGGAAACATGGCAAACAGGATAGGAAACAAAATCTGGAAAGAAAAGTCAAGGAGACGAATATCTAGAAAAGATTTTGAACAAAAAAAAGTATCTTGCAGGAAAAATATGGCAGCATTATCTTCAATACATAATCAGGACATTTTTATTTTAGCCACATCCTTTCAATTTCATTCAGGGGAAGAATCTATGCTATCTTTTAAAATATGCCAAATTGGTTCTGGGTGCATTTCTAACCATAATAGCTGTCTGGATCCATGACACTCTTTTTTCAGAAGTATTGAAATTCAGTTATTTCTGAATAAAGAGGTAGATGACAGGGATTCTTGATTTCTATTTATTAAAGTATTACATATATCTTCTAAAAGCATATCAAAGCTTTTCTGCTAGCATATGAATTCTTGATTCCTCACAAATAGAAAATTTCATTATGCAAATTGAAGTCCTGTCCCATAGTGCTGAACAAATCTCCATGCATATACATAACATCAAAAGTTTACAGAAATAAAGAACTAAAGTATAAGTATTTTTTACATTTATCTCAACTTTAAAAAGTTGGAGTTAACTAAAATGAATGCAACAGTACTCTAGCATGGCTCATTTATAATTTATTAATTGGAATGCCTTGAAGACTGAATTAGTAGGGATTAAAAACAGTTAAAATGTTAACAATACCAACAAAATGTTTACAAAAGTTACAAAGATATATTGTAGACTACAGAGCAAGATTATATAACAGTTTAAGAATGAAAAGGAAATAGCATATTGTAATACACAATGGGAAAATAGTAGGAAAGAAACTACTGAATGACATTTGATAGCAATCCATTATTAAAAACTATTCTATTGCATGACCCAAGTACTGATACCTCTATCCTGAGAATAATTAAAGTATTAAATGTGGTATCTATATACTACTAATATTCTCATGTCTGTTTGCAACTTTGTAACCTTCAATTGGACAAAATTGGAGAATGTATGGCAACAATTATTGAACCAAGGAACTGACATGGTCTAACTTACAGAATGCTGAGAGCCATAACTCCTATGGAAATGAAATCTGAGAAAGTTGTGGCCGCTTCAGTGCCACAATACTAACGACAGTTCCCCAGAAACCCATAGGTTGTGTGGCACAAGGAAAGATTGTATTCCAACCCTTTTTCCTGTGTTCCTCTGGCCCCTGTGCCCAATTGGCTGGTAGGAAGGCCCAATGAGTAAGTGGCTGTTTGGCTATGTTAAAAGTAAGCCCAAAATTTGAAATCTCTTAACAGTGGTGGCAGAAAGGGAAGGACGATGGATTGACTCTTGAATGGCTGCTGACAAGGTAGGACCGGCTGGAGATTTCCCCAAGCCTATATTCTGGAAAGAGGAAGGATGAGGGAGGGACTGATGTGCCTACTGGTAAGGTAGGACTGGCTGGGGGAGGGGCACTGGCATTGATTTATGAGCCCTCTTCCTCCCTGTAGGGAGGGGATCCTTGGGCACACACCAGAATGGGGAGCAGGGGTTCAGTTTACCTTGTGGTCTGCAACTTTCTTGGTTTCCCCTCCCCTCAGCAGTGGCAGGCAATTCATTGGATCAGCTGAGGAGGAAGGCTTAACCGGAGCTCTCCTCAGGGTTGTGAGGTGAAGGGAAACTGTGCAAGCCTATATTATATGTGGAAAGACTGACGCAATGGATCATGGGTTGTCTAGTATTCTTTATATATAGATGTTGTATGGGAATGAGGCCTGTTGCTCTATTCCTCTGAAGGAGGAATCTCTCTCCAAAAAACATGTCCACCACAGGTGCCGTGGCACATCTACAGGTAGTCCTCGACTTATGACCATGATTGAGCCCAAAATTTATGTTGCTAAGCATATTTATCCCATTTTACGACCCTTTTTTCCACTTGTTAAGTGAATCACTGCAGTTGTTAACTTAGTAACATGGTTATTAAGTGAATCTGGTTTCCCTATTGACATTGCTTGTCAGAAGGTCACAAAAGATGATCACATGACTCTGGGACGCTGCAACCATCATAAATACAAGTCAGTTGCCAAGCATTTTAATTCTGATTGCGTGACTATGAAGATGCTGCAATGGTCATAAGTGTGAAAAATGGTCATAAGTCACTTCTTTCACTGCTATTGTAACTTTGAATGGTCACTAAATCAACTGTTATAAGTTGAGGACTACCTGTACATTTCACCTTAAGCTCAGCTGGAAAGGACATTATTGGGGTTCAGAACAAAAGAGAGCAATCCAGTCGGATGTAGAGAAAGTCAGAAACCAGAAATATTTAGTGGAAAAAATTAATAAATATTTACACTACTGCTCTATCATGTCCTTTGTACATATTCAAATTCAATTAATAAATGCATATATCAATATAAATATATCAAATATAAAATATAATATAAAAATTGGTATATATACCAAAATTATTTATTTTTTCCAAATATTAAATCAGATTAAAAATATACTGCAAATATGTACAAATCAAAAGGTATCAGCACTATTGCTAAAGTAGTAAAGGATGTGTGCCACTGACACTACAGAATGCATGCACATAATCTAATCTAAATGGAAGTTTTATAGGATTGTCTTGTAGAAAAATTGTTTCACTAGGATAAACTATATATGCAATACATGGGAGAGGGAGAGGGGGAAAGGAGGTTAAAAAGGCAAATCAATGTCTGTTTATAAACTGAGCAAAAAAATCTTATATCCCTATATCCCATTTAGAAACATAAATGCACAGATATAGAGAGAGATATTATGTATCACATCTCTTTAAAATAACAGATGATTTATGACCCTGTAATTACTGGAAGCTCTGTCTCATGAAGTGATGAAATAAGTTATTCGCATGATTCTCTACAAACCCTTTTTATGCTTGTCCAGGCGAATAGGGTTTTTTGAATCCAACGATATACAGAGACAAAACTGTTGCTTACATCTCCCTGGATCGCTCTGGGAGATTCGGGTGACCTCTCTACACAAGCATCCCCAACCAGGCTGACAGTCACTTGAACTGCAATGGTCAGAAATATCCCATAATTTCAATCCTGCATGAAATCCTCTATGCTCTGGAAGTTTGGAGATTTTTAGTCCCCGTTCTTTACCCAACCAAGCATAAAAGGGATAGCTTAGCTTTGAACATTTGCATGCCCAAATAACAAATTTATCTTTTTTATACTGGACAGTTCCCTTTTGTAATTTTAAAATTTCAACTATTAAAATACCACAATCTTAGATGGTTGTATAAAAAACACCTTTTTATTGCTTCAGGCTCAGTGCTACAAAATATTTTTATTTTTATCTGGTATTAAAATTTACTGCACTTTGAGTAATAGTATCCTATATCAAAAAAGAAGAGTAGTTATGCTTTTCTATTTGATTAAGTTGCTATAAATACTTACATTTTTCTTTATTTGGTTTAAGGCATAAACTCTGATGGAATTTATGACTGATGGCTAGCTGTGAATGTCCCTCCAACCTTTAGAGTCATTTGTTATGTTCAAATAAGTAAAGGCCTCTAAAAGAGCTCATTTCTTCCTGTTCTATTTTCTGAACATACAAATAGTGCTCAACTTATGACTAGTCACTTAGTGACCTTTCAAAGTTCTAATGTATCTATCTGGGGAGGGGTACTCATGGCCCGGATTTGAAATTCTGATGGTTGGGGCCCCTTCACAGTCATAGCTAAAACCTGGTATTTACTTCCAGTTTTCAGCAAAACTGTGCCCAAAGCAAACCACTGGTTCATTTAATGACATTATTTGCTTAACAACTGCAGCATTCACTTTACAACTGCCACAAAAAAGGTCATAAAATTGGGTTAATTATAGTGCTTTACAACCACCCCAAAGTTACAACCATGATGGGCAGGTTCAAAGACTAACTTTAACTCAAAGGCTAACTATAATTGGGCATGAAATATGGAGCTCTACATTAAAGTGGATTACACCATTTCTGACTGTTTGAAGGGAGAACATCTGAAACCAAAAACCCTTTTTCACTGGCCCATGGTGAAGCAAGAGTCTCCAGAAAAGAAATTGTATACGGTCTTTCTAGTTGTGCATGCCAGAATTCTAAAAGCTCTTCCTATTAATATGCAAGAATATAAATAAAAGGGGGAAGAGTATATTTGTGTGTGATGTACTTGTGTGACCTCCTTGACCAAATTTGGGTGCATTCTGTTCTTGCAGAAAAATCAGTATGTTGCTTGATTGTTTAATGATTTTTGAGATCTGCCTGATTTACAATTACAAATAAAATGCTGAAGTATAACGGAAATTATCTTTAAAAATAAGTCATGTTAATTGTAATTGAAGAACATACATGCCTCATCCTAATCACTAAGGCTCAAAAGCTATTTCCTCAGATATAATAGACAAATGAAAATATCAAAAGGCCCTAAGGGAAAAAAACCCCTACAATAGTGATTATAAAGAAACCAGGCTTACACTAATATACAGTAACTATGAAAAAAGCTTTGTGATTTGCTTCGGTATTCTGATTTTGCTTTCCTAATATGAATGAGACCTCAGTTTGCTTCTCAGATATCAATTTATTCTGCTCATTTCTGCAGACCCTGATACGAGCACAAATTATTGTAATACAAAACCTGTGAATTATTTAAAAAAAACCCATAAGATATTGTAAATTGATAAATTTTATTTGTATTGAACTTTAACAAAATAGATGCTTGAGACCTTCTTTTGAAGCATAATAAAATAACAGGAGAATGAGTTCTATAATGTGAAAGAGCTTATGTTAAGGATTCTCTCTTTTTAAAAAAATGCATTATACATAAACATTATTTTTCCAATTATCAGTTTGAAACTTGTAATGGGCATAAGCATTCTCAACAGTATACAGTGCACTTCATTTCAGCTTTCCAAGTATTGGAATAAGTCCAAAATAAATTAATAAACAAACAAATTCCAGAAACCTGTAGAGTCTAGCTGAATAACTATTTTTAAATAGTTCCAGAAATCTGAGGTAGGGAAAATCTTCCAGTATTTTAAAAAATGAATATTTATTATGTCATAAGCAAGACATAGGCCACATTTGGAGATGGTGGACATATCTAGAATTTTGAATGGTCAGAAATATCTGCATCGAGAATAGAAGGAATGGTGGATAGAAGATATCATTTATCAGAAGGCAAACTTCAGGGTACTCTTTTCAAAGCAAGAGAGCATGTCTCCAAGTAATATGTCTTCCATTTTCTAACAATGCCTAAAGGATCCTAAAAGGTACTCACAAGCATTCTTAGGATTAAAGAATAATGCTAAAGGTAAGTACTCTGCTTTGCTGCAAGACAGCTTTCTCTTTAAATTTCCCACTAAAAGTAGAGGAAAAAAGTATGAAGGGATTCTGAGGGCCATCAAGGAAAGTAGTTTCAGATAACTGATCCTATAGGTCCTCTGCTACCAATCCTTACCACAGAGCTTTCCTACAACAGAATCCACTTGATAATAAAGTAGTCCTTGCTGAAGATGTTGTTTATTCTTTGTTGTGGCTTATTCTAATACTGTGGAGCAGAAAATTGAGATTCATTATGTATACTTTTCAAACTTACCTGTTTCTTTCAAGTTCCGTAGTGCGGCTGAGTCTACCTCTACTGATTTTGATTTCAATGGTAACTGTTCAGAGTCTATCTTTGGTTTCACTGCTGGCTCAATTTCAGACTTTGGCCTCCAGGATGCAATTTCCCCATTTATCCTATGTTCAAAAGTTAAGTGATTTTATCAGCAATTAAGGTAAAATAAAAGATGTAACAAAAACTTTATATTTACAAAAATTACATGCTTTCTTCAAAAATCCAATTCCTCAAATTGTGGGTTAGAAGCTGAGATATAGGCAGAGATGCACAGAATTTTTGCTCCCTTCTTAAATGCAGGTTTCCTCCTTCAGTTCTCTTTTATCTGTTACTACAACTCATGATTTGCATAATCAGCAATCTATAGTTTCAACATATGCTTGGGAAGTGAAGTAAGGACATTATCTTTCACTACTCTGCGTATCTGAGCAAATAATAATAAGGAAAACAAATTGAGATGGGAGAAAGAAGTGTGAATGTAAAAACCTACAGCATGTTCTCCCAATTTCAAAAGCATCCTTCGGAAGGATGGGGTTATAAAAGGTAAATAGGGATGTAATAATACTTTGCAATATAGTTACAAAAAATTTCAAGCACAAAATAAGATACTTACTTAGAAACTGGTGGTTGTAAAACTGTCTTATCTGGCCATTTTGAATGCAACATCCCGGCTTTTAATAGGCTGTTAGTCTTGTTTGGAGGGACAGGCTTTTTTGGTGGTACTCGGGGAGCCACTGGTTTAGATGTCTTCTGATCCAACACTGATTTTTCATCTGGCAACAGAGTGAGTAAATAACATTTACCATAAAAATAATGCAGAAATAATTTATAAAAGTTTCTTGCATGGACATAGGCAGTTCTGGACAAATATCCCAATTTGCATTATGGAAGTAATTTCAAATAAAACTAAGACAAAAACAGTGCATAGTTGAATCAAAACCAAGAAATCTTCCTTCCTTCCTTTAGTTTAGTTTCTTAGGTTCCTACATTTGCAATGGACTCTTTTTAAATGGATACAAGTGGAATCTAGCATGTTATTCATAAACTCTGTAAAATGTTGAATTCCCTGGGCCACAGGATTCATTAGCAAAGTTTTTTTTTGCAGAAAACATGAATTTTGTATTCTTTAAAATGTATGAGAGCCAGTCTGATCTAATGGTTAAGGCACAAGGAAGCTGTGAGTTCTAATCCTATCTTTGGCATGAAAGCTGGCTGAGTGGCTTTGGGCCAGTCACTTTCTCCCAGCTCAACCAACGTCATAGGCTTGTTATGGGGGAGAATAGGAGGAGCAGGGAATATTAGGTATATTCACCATCTTCAGTTATTTATAAAAATAATAAAAATAGGGGAAAAAACTCTAACAAATCTATTTTGGATGGAGTTTAAATTACTTTTTACTGCCAACAAAATAAATTTTACATAGCATCTATATCTCTCGTCTGCTTTAAAAAACTACTAGTTATTTTTAATCTACATATGCCTGTAATATTACACTGAATGATATTTATAGTTAGCGCTTGCTACTTCAGGGATACACACTGTAGAATTTGTAAAAATCCAAAAAATATTATTTAGCTCTTTTCTAATCACCTGAATCATATGCATATATTCATACTAAAGCTGCTCTGTTTTAAACTACAGTCCTGAAAATTTATGTTTTTAGTATCATCTTATCTTTTTCTGATCTTACCTTTTTCTTCGTTCCTGAGATGAGGAAACTTCTTCTCCACAGGTAGAAGATCAGCCTTAGAACCTGCAGATAGAGCCCATACTTAAAAATCACACTGCTTTAGTAGAGAAATTACTGTATGATAATTAATAACTAAAATGTATTTTACATCTATCAAATATGTGGCAGAAATAGAAATCTGTTTAGAAGTGCTGACCAGCATAAGAATTTTAGTCTTTAAAAACAAGAATTGTTTCATGGCGTAGCTTTTTAAAACTTGTACAACTGAATATATCGTTAAAAAGATATAGAAAAAAAAATAATTACACACTATTACATGGAAGTATGTTCAGAATTATCTCATCTGTATTCATAGAAGTCATGAATTTATAAATAAATAATATAAATAAATAATAAAAAACAATAAATAAATAATTTATAAATAAATAAATAATATGTCATAATTAATGCGAGTCTGAATAGTGCACAATTTGATTGTGATTCATAAAATACTAGGCTGCATTTAGTGTGAACCAAAATTAGCTAGTACAAGGCTAGTGCACATATAGTTGTGACTAGCACGTGAGCAGTTACCATTGAGATTATAGATGTGAATCTTTGTGTGTGAAAAACAGAGAAAAGAAAATGCTCAGTTTGAAGAACTATAGCAGAATACAACAGATACCATGTATACTTTGGGTATGGGTTTATCCTCTTTTACTGTTATATGGTATTTCATTAATAAACATATAAAAATATATTTAGAATTGTCAATTTCTGTTGAACTGGAACCAACTATCTTATTTTCCATGCAACTATTACTTTGAATACTGTAGTGGAATCCCATTTCATGGGCTTTGTTAACTGCACTAATCAAGACCTACCGGTAAGTATCTGTATGTATAGCAGAAAGTGATGGCTCACAAGATGCCACATCATTGTTTCCAATAATAAAAACTGTCTATGTTTCAAGACACTTTGGGTACGAATGGATTTCATCTCATAGGCAACATGTTAAAAAGCAGTCATTCTGACTGAGATTTTTTTTTTCACTCAGAATATATTAATAATTTCCAATCAACTACACTCTCTTTTGCAATTATGTTCTAATAAAAGCCTATCAGACATACCTTGACCTTTTGCAGGAGGTGGTGGTTTCTTTGGCTTCTGCAAAGAGGACAAAATATAAATGAATAATATTCGTGCCAAGTATTTTCCTGAATTAAGACCCAGAAGACCACAGGTATTCTCAATAACTCCATTGTACTGTCTATAGGGTTACTGGTGCAAGGATTACAAATAGCTCCTTAGGCAGAAGCAAGGTTTTTGAAAATGATCAGGAAAATGATTGCCAAGAAAGCAGAGGAGGCAGAGAATAAACAACTAGTTCTCTTTCTCCTCTATTTTATTCGCTGATCTATCAAAATTGTATGCTATCCATCTTGCCAAAGGAGACTCTTCTTTCTCAGAAATCTCTCATTCTCCATAAGCAGAAGTTTTATTACTAACCACTTAGAAATAAGAGAGCAGGGCTTTTTTTCTCATAGAACGCCCAGAACGGAGTTCCGGCACCTTTTTTTGATGGAACATTGTAGGGTAGGCAAGGTAGGTTGTATGACGTATGTGAGTTCCAGCACCTTTTTTTTTTTTTTTTTTACAAAAAAAGCACTGTAAGAGAGTATCTGTGAAGGTAAGATTAACGTACAGGTGACTATTGTTAGCTACACTTCTCCAGAAAAAGGTGCAACTGACACAGAAAGTTAATTGAAAAAAATTGTAGCCATCCAGGAACAAAACAACAACGAACCCAATTTTTCAGGTTCATTGAATTGTATCTACAATAACAACTAGAGACCTGACTCAATTTAAAAAAACAAAACAAAACTTGTAACACAACATTCAGAACATTTCCTGGGCCTTGTCTACAATTTGCTGGTGAAATACAATTAAAAAATTGAGCAAATTAGACTGATCAAAAGAGCAAAAATTTGCTCTTAGCAATTTTGCCCTTAGCAAATTTTATTTTTGCCCTTAGCAAATTTTATATTTTGCCCTTAGCAATTTTATTTTTACTACCGTTCGATATTATTAAGGCCATTTCACCTCTAACTTCAAATTGCTTTTAAACCCTTAATTAGTATTATTCTTGATACCAGATTCTGGACGAGATTACCCTGAACTTCTCTGATTTGATTATTTTTCATTTATTCCTTATTCCTATTCTACCACCTGTCTCTGGGGCACCTGTCAAAATTTGCTCAGGAATCTATTCTGTAGGTTTGTTAAAGTCATTTATAGAATTCCAAGTATACAATGTGTATTGTAACACCTTTCCCAAATGCTCCTTGTCACTACTGCAAGTTGCATTTACTTATTCTTTACATATATACATTATTCTGTATGCTTTAGAAAGATTTCCGTAATCCCCAGTCACCACACCTTCTGATAACCCAAACACACAGTTCAAGAGTAACACATGGCCAGGAAGAAAAATTAGATTATTATGAGTTTAATTTTGCTGAGGGTTTTAAGGATTTTAAAGATCCAAGCCAGGATCTTTTTTTGAATTAAAAATATTTCAGAGCCAAAAATGAAAGTACTAACATTATTATAGGCACGCATCACTTTGGGTTCACATTTCCAAAAGAAGCTTCAGAGTGATGGGAGTGCAAATCAGGCATTTGTCTGCATGACCTTAAAGCAGTGCAGAGCATTTGTTTTAAGATGCTGAAGACAGGGGTTGCATCCATGGCCCTGCATATTTTGAAGCACTTTTTGGAGACTGAACTTGAAGTGCTAGTGTTTGTCTGAATCCCATCTTCCAAGATCACTTCATTGCTCTTCATACCAGATCTATGAGAAAGGTTAGGTCACATGATAATGACTGGACCAATGTCACCCAGATAAGATTTCTCCAAAGAGCTCCATTTTTATGGCAACGTTATATTAACAGAACAATTGCAAGGCCAAAAAAATTAAATGAGCAAAATGGAATTGAATTATGAAAAAAAATCTGGACAGCATATTTATGGATCTATAAAACACACTACTTGGTTATTAAATCAGCTTTTTAAAGAAGAGCTATAACTTTTTAAAAACTGCAATAAGTACTTACAGGGAAATCTTTATCAGATTCATGAATCTGAACTGCAAAGTTATCTGGAAATACTCCTTCTTTACCATTAAGAAAGCCTCTCCACCATCCTTCCTCCCCAGTGTCCTAAAACAAAATTACTAAATGTATATTCATTTTACACCACACATAAATTTTCAGACTTCATCATCTACTCTCCCAGCTTACATTAAGTTGCAGTTTTTTAGAAATTGAGTCACATATTGCACTAAGCCATTACATATGTGCTAGTTTTTAAGACTTAATATGGGGCATGCACATGATCACTGAATAAACAAGAATTTATTTTTGGACCATAAACCAGCTTGGAATACGGTTTGATGTCAACTTATTGGCTGCAAATGTTACTTTGCAAGAAGTGCAAATGATTATGCATACTTTGTACTTCCTGGTTTCATTTTTTCCCCCATGACCATATCCTTGCAGAAATTCATCTAAAACATATGCATAGAATGAAGGGATAAACAAGAAATAGGTGAAATACACAATGAATACTTTTGCCTGCCTACAAATCCAAGGCCTGATATGTGTTGCTTTTCTTTGCTTTTGACTTGAGTGATATGTGAATCAGTCCATCATGGCTTGATCAAAAACCATGATTTAAAACTATCCCCTTTGTATTGGTATGCTTAGCTATAAAATATTCATCACAGATGTGGCAAATATTATGTCGGAAGGCATCCCATGATAATTAATCCCAAGCCAATGCTTTACTTCCTTGTTACTTGATCCTTTCCTTCTCAAATGTTAAAATGAAACAGCTGACCAAAAATTTCCTTTGATAACCATTTCTAATTCAATAAAGTATCGTGCTGGAACTCTTTCACTACATGTAGAATCATGAGTTAGAAGAGATCTCAAAGGTCATGTAGTCAAATCTCCTGCTCAGCATAGAACTGCTAAAACAATTTGGAGAGATGGCTATCCAGTCTGTATGAAGACTCCATTGAACATATCATACCACTTCATGAGGTAATGATATGTGTACACATGCTGTATAACTACATAAGTTTATATGCACATATAGATAGCCCTTGTTTAAGAACTGTTCACAGTTATGACAGCAATGAAAAGGTATTAATGCTCACATTTATGACCTCTGCAGGTCTGTAAAGCAAAGGAAAGTGCACTTTCACTTAGTGACTGCTTTGATTAACTGCGTTGTCAGTCCCAGTTGTGATTACTAAACAAGGACTACCTGTAACGCCCCAGCTCACTGATGGCAAACCTTTTAGAGACTGAGTGCCCCAAAACCACCCCGCCCGCCC
>JANHFS010008865.1:64655-75427 GCA_032467975.1 Trimeresurus albolabris
CTGTCTGTCTGTCTGTCTGTCTGTCTGTCTGTCTGTCTGTCTGTCTGTCTGTCTGTCTATCTATCTATCTATCTATTTGATTTTGCTTTCAAATTGCTCCCAAGATTGTACTTCAGATTTTGCTCATGCATGAGCCTATTCTTTTCCAGGTTTTTAAACATGTGCAAAGCATGTATCATATCAGGTAATATCATGCCTTCACCTTAGTTGCAGACTATGGCTTCCTCAGAGCCATAAGCTTTTTTACAGGTTCATGTCCAAGTCATTAAAAAAAATTGGCTACTTTAATGAATAATAGAGAATTATTAATAATAGAGATTATTATTGAAATATTAGAAAATAGATATGCTTTCAAAAGGGCTGTACTGCCCTGATAAAATATTGTATGTTGTTTGACTAACAAGTGTGTCTACCTTTTAAAATAGCACTCCTCTACCGTATTTATTATGTGATTAACTTTTCCTCCTCCAAGCTTTTATACACATCTCAATTTCCTTCTGTATTGACCTCCTTATTTTAATCATGGGCTACAGTACTTATATTTAAGATTATGGGCACTGTTATCTGTCTTGATGTGCTCTATGAACAATATTCAGATCCTGCATATTTTCAGAGACTATGACTGTGTATTCAGTAAATGTATGCCTTTAAAAAGTTTGTGAGAGCTGAGAGAATATTTTAAAAGGGGAGAATTGTACCATTTACAAGCCCAAGCAGTTCTAAGAGACCAAAATGCATATTACAGATGCATTCTTTAAGCCAGCTCCTATGCTGCATTTGAGGTTCCCTGATAGTCAGAGACGGGGTGCAAAGGAGTGTTACAGGCATCGTGTGTGTTCATGTGAATGATGGAACATGGTTGTATTTCTTTGGACACCAGCCAATGTATGCAGCAGGTTCATTTTTCTTAGCAGTATGAAAATAAGCAAAGCCTCTGGATAAAACTTTCAGTTCTATCCTTAATGTGCCCATTGAAAATGACTTTAGGTAGTGTGGCTGTTGAATTTTTATTGGATAATTGGAATAGAGGAGAGGTATTTGAAAGTTATCAAGCAGATTAGAGACAAGACTCGTTGGAAAACAGCCTCATGACTTGGATTCAGAGACAAGTACAGGAGATTTGTGTGACAGAAACTAATTTGATGGTGATACACGTCACTACAGGTTCTTCTTGACTTACAACCAGTGGTGGGATTCAGCCAGTTCGCACCAGTTCGGCAGAACCAGTAGCTGAATTTTTGTTGCCCAGGCCCAGAATGGACTTCCGGAAGCGGCATCCACACAGAGAACCAGTTGTTCACATATTTGAACCACCACTGATTCCAATGCTTGTCAATCTTGACATCTTTAACATATCCCAGAATTCTCCAGCCAGTATGCTGGATTGGGATTCTGAGAGTTGAAGTTCCACACACCTTAAAGTTGTCAAGATTGAGAACCACTGCTCCATGTGATTGTTTCTCACTCTTTCTGCAAAGGATGTTTGAAGTAAGAGGAAAGATTTTGGAGAGAGGGTTCTATGCTTTCCAAATTAATGCTTCCATTGTATACTTTTTCAAATTATTAAATATGTCTGTCTTCAATAATATTCAGTTACTATGGAATGAAAAGCATTTGATTTGGTGGAACTTATTTCTGATTCAAAATGTTTTAATGTTCTGCCATCAATAGCATGATTGCATAATAACATGGTTGCATAAACAGAGAGATAGAGTCAAGATCACATTTAAGACTCTTATCTCTGCAAAAAAAATGCATGTCAGATACTAGGGATTGATTGATGTAACTGAATGAATAATTATAAATAAAAGGCAGGGAAAATTTAAATGTCAGTTATACTGCTAGCAACATAGCTGCTCTATCTGAAAATATGTCAAATACTAGAGTAATTAAATTACTATTTTCAACTATTTGCAATGAAACAGGAAAAATAGTTTACTTACAAATTCATTCTCTCTTATGCAGGGAGGCACTGAAAAACAAACAAAAATAGTATTAACAATGTATCATATAACTAATAATGAAAGTTCCCTGGACTAATTAGGAAGTTATTAAAGTTATTCAGACAAATAAATTATTATTTGTTTTATCAGTAGCTGATTATCAGTTATGGCAAAAGCAGTTATCAGTAAAAGCAGAATAACTATACAGTAATCATAAGCTCCCATCCCCAAGATCAATACACTGATCATAAGATCCTGCTCATACAACTAGAAACAGCAATAAGAAAATAAATCATATATCCAGATAGTTCCTTCCTTGAAAAAATACTATTTTACTTGCAAGCAAAATAGTAAGGAATTTCGTGAGACAGATCTCTTTATGAGGTCTATTCATTTTAAAATATTCATGCCAACATATAGGATACTTTCAACATGTTTAGAATGTGTATGTTTGCCATTAAGCAAGAAGAAAGCCAATTTTTAAATGGTTCCTTTCCTACATAAAAAAGCTTGTTGGTCAGTTTTTAGCAAGTTATTATTAGATTGATAAAACATTTCATCTATCAATTTCTACATATTTTAAACTTGTGATAAGCTTTAAAATATGTAGAAAGAAGAACAATTCTGATTACTTCTCTGAGTCTGCTGGTAATTCTGTAATAAGTTCTAATAGTTTTTAAATATCTCATTTTTAAATTCTAATTTTGTAAGACAGATGTCAGAGAAATGATCGCTGTGTCAGACTCAATTGGTGTTTCAGAATGAAGTGTCCAAGGACATTAGCCATATAGCAGTATTCCAGTATTTGAAGCAATATTCCAGTATTTGATGGGCTGCCACAAGGAAGAGGGTATCAAATTATTCTCCAAAGCACCAGAGGGCAGGACAAGAAACAATGGTTAGAAACTGACCAAAGAGAGAAGCAACCTGGAATTAAGGAGACATTTCCCGACAGTGAGGACAATCAACCAGTGGAATAGCTTGCCTCCAGAAATCGTGGGTGCTCCATCACAGGTTTTTAAGAAGAGACTGGATAGCCACTTGTCTGAGATGATATAGGTTCTCCTGCATGAGCAGGGGGCTGGACTAGAAGACCTCCACAGATCCTTCCAGCTCTATTCTATTCCCGTTGAAAACTGGATATAATGCAGTTTGTAACGGCTTAGCATGTCGTACCAAGTCTGCGGTGGAAATTGGTGGTTGTTGTCTGTTGCTTGATCTCGAGCAAACCAGCTCCACAATTGAGAAACTCAAAATAAAGTAGAAAAGTGGAGGAAAAAATGAGTATAAAGCATGCCAGAATGTTTTACAGGAATAGATGGCAATAAATAATCTCCATTGGTTTCCGGAGGCTGGAAGGAGATTATTTTTGGACTGAAAAGCTGGGTAAGAATGCTTTAAATGAATAGACAAGATTGCTAAACGTTACGGTGGGCAAGCAGATCTAGACTGGGACACTAAATTACCATCAGATGGCAATAAAGCAAGTTAGAAAAATTCCACCCTTTCCCCTTGGCAGCCACGCAGAAATCGTCTGAAGTTCTGCAGATCTGCTGGACCTCATGATGAAATTACTGTCAGAGGCATTTCTACACCGATCTGTTAAACGGTAGAGGAGAGTTCATTTCTAGCCTCTCCTCGTCATTTTTAAGCGCCCACTTATTAAATATGATGGTTAGGAGGAAAGCTGTCTTAGCCCTATGATGGAAAACAATCAGGAAGAATGTGGTAGCACCTGTAGTGACTAAACGAGTTTCTCTAACAAGCATAAACTTTTGTGTTGGAGAACAGAAAGCTGATCTGGAAGGCGGGATTAAACAGGTCATTAGTTTGGAGTCATTAAGTTGCCAGCGCTCCTAAATTCCACTTATCTAGGTCCAATTTAGCTTTGACCATTAGTCGACTAGATTTTTCTATTAGAAGTAGCAATAATAAACTCTTTTAATCTTTGATTTCAACAGATGTGACTGGTTATTTATGCCTGGCATTCCGTGCGACAACTTACTTTATCGTGTTCAACTCCCAAAATCTTGTGCCTTTCGATTAATTTTGTTTAACAATGTGCTATCAGATTCCTTCTGTTAAAATGTTAGTGTGTGATTTAACCATGGCTGATTTAAATGTATTGCCTGTTCCTTCTGGGTTGAATCGGTTGGTGAATGGAAATCTTGTGATCCGTCGTGTTATCTTTGACTATTTTATAGGTTTGGTCGTTGTTGTTCTTCAGTTATCCTGTACATGATTTAATTTCAACATTTATAATTCATGCCGTCATTTGTTTTGCTTTTAGTTAATTACTATGGCCTTTGTTTTGTCCCAACCTTTCACCACTGTTACTCAATCCCACGATATCCAGGAGAGAGTTTCTGGCCTGCAGCTGGCTAGTTCCTCTTTTGCAAGAATTTCCTGGAATTTTTTTTTTTTAAAAAAACTTCAAATTTACTGAAAGGACAGATGAAAGGAACACCTAGTGTCTTAGACCAAGGCTTTTCAACCAGTGGTACGGGTACCACCTGTGGTACATTGGCACCTGGCAGGTGGTATGGGACCATTCTAGAAAAGTGGTAACGGGGGAGGGGAATGAGCTGAACCGGTGGCAGCACTGCACAAGCCTGAGCGAGAGATGGCTGGAGCTGCAGGGCTTTCAGGGCTCAGTGGAAGCACCAGGATCAGCGCCAGGCTCCAGCTGGAGCTCAGCACTGATTCTGGTGCTTCTGCTGAGCCCAGAAGAAGCGCCGATCAGCTGTAATGTTGCAGCATCTCCAGGGTCTTGTGATTTACATTAAGATGCTTGGCAACTGATTCATATTGATGACGATCAGTGTCCCAGGGTCATGTGAAGTGACCAAAACCTGCTGCAACCACCCAGCAGATGGGGGGAATAAAAACCAAACACTCCCCCACCCCACCCCTGCTGCCAATCCTCAACAGAAATGCTCACAACCATGGAAACCTCAGACAGGAGAAAGAGCGCTGCCGAGTGGGCAGGCAGGTGTCTTGCTCGGCTGTGGCTTGGGGGGTGCTTTTTTCAGTGCCATTGTAACTTCGAACAGTCACTAAGCGAACTGTTGTATGTCAAGGACTACCTGTACTTTATCACTTTTTTCCTTTTTTGGGGGGGGTGTCAAGTTTTTGACACCTTGCTAGGCGACTGGTGGTACTTAGATGTTGCCATATCCTAAAAGTGGTACAATGGGTGAAAAGGTTGAAAAGCCCTGATCTAGTCCAACTCCTTGCTCAAGCAGGAGACCCTATACTATTTTTGGCAAGTGGCTATCTAATCTCTTCTTGAAAGCCTCCAGTGCTGAAGCCCCCACAACGTCCGAAGGCAAGCCTTTCCACTGGTTGATTGTTCTCATTGTCAGAAAATCTCTCACAAATGAAGGTGAAAATAAGGAAAATCTCTCCTTATTTCTAGGTTGAATCTCTTCTTGATAAGTTTCCATCCATTATTCCTTGTCTGGCTTTCTGGTGTTTTGGAAAATAGGTTGCCCCCCTCCTCTCTGTGACAGCCCTTCAAATACTGAAACATTGCTATCATGTCACCCCTGGTCCTTCTCTTCACTAGACTAGCCATGCCCAGTTCTTGCAACCGTTCTTCAGATTTTAGCCTCCATACCCCTAATCATCTTCGTTGCTCTTCTTTGCACTTTTTCCTAGAGTCTCAACATCTTTTTTATAGCGTGGTGACCAAAACTGAATGCAGTATTTTAGATGTGGCCTTACTAAGGCTTTATAGAGTGGTACTAGTACTTCACAGGATCTTGATTCAATCCCTCTGCTAATGCAGTTTAGGATTGCATTGACTTTTTTGGCTGCTGCTACACACTGTGACTCATATTTAATTGATTAGGACTCCAGGATCTCTCTCACAGTTACTGCTATTAAGCCAGGTTTCACTTAATCTGTATGTGTACTTTTGGTACATGTGTGTGTGTACAGTTGATGGAAGAGGGTCAATAGAATATTCTACTTAGCCTTTGAAGATAAAACCTTTAATCAGATAAGTGGAAAAGCAACTGATTATTAGCCTGAAAAATGTAACTTCCCCATTTATAATAACCAGAATCTATAGCCTAGAAATCTGATCTGCAAGCATCTCCATGAAAAAGCAGGAAGGAGAAGGCCCATGACGTCTGCTAATTCTCTACTTCTTGTTTGCTACCTCAGTTTCATTTTTTAATAAAATCTGGATGGTGTAGCTATTTGACACAATAACATAAAAAGGCAACCCCAAGGGAGTAAATAAATAACAAAAACAAGTTTTAAGAAAAATAGTACTGTAATTTATGTGGCTGTTATATATTTATATGCATACATAATATTAAACAGCATAAACCATTAATATTTCTAATGAAAGTTATATTCCTCCCTTCCCAGTAAGTGGATGAACTAGTTAAGAGAGTGTTAAATATTTGAAGAGACCAGACCTGGTACTCAGTAGATTCAATGGGTCCCATTTGTAATTCCACTGTGAATCGAAGTGTCCTATAAGTACTTGTTGCCTCAGTCTTAAACACAAGAATGCTAAACTATCACTTCTGAATATAATACACCTTCTGTGCTTTTTATACTCACGCAAAGCTAATAGTTTCATTCAGATCTGAACTTCTCAGACAGCCACTGAATTAATCTACTGCCCCAGTAATAAAGGGTGCCAGCTGCTCTTAATTTTCATTCCTATGTGTTGACCGGTTGACCTAGTTATTGGTTAGCAACTCATCTACCCAACTAGCTTCCCCCTCCTCATTGTCTTTAATGTCTTTACCTTCCTGGTTTAATAACTCACCACTGATACATTACTTTTTTTATTAACACAATAGCTTATTTTGAGCTATTTCAAGGGTTTTCTTAAAAATCTGAACAATGGAAAGGAAAGGAGCATTCAATCCTTTGAATCATACCTAAGCAGTCCAACTAGTATTAGCAAATATTAAGCTTCCTTAAAACTTAAGCAGCATTAATAGGTGTTTGCTGATTTTAAAGCTTATTTTTCAAGACAATTTCAAGTATCAAAAATGTTTAAACGTTAAGAAATTAACAGCTGGAAAATATTGGCATTTTCAGTTTTTTGCATGTTACTCACTAGCCCCTGAGCATAATATAAAAATTATTCTATTAAAAATTAAGTTATTACCCATTGTTTATTTTGTATGTGTACTTGCTCTATCTTTTTATATTGTCAATGATGGCATGGATTTTTAGGAATCTTGTGACCTTGTGATCTAGCCAATCAAGGTCCTTGTTCTTATAGTGAAGAGTTGATTTGCACTGGCTTGGTTCATGCTTTACATTTTATCCAAATTATGATTTATTTTAACCTGAAGTGCAAATTCATTCCATGAAAAAACTTAATTTACCTTTTGCCAACAAATGTAATGTGAAGTTATGATTTGTTGGTTATAAATCCTATCTTGTTATGCCTGAAACGTGATAAACTGATTTGCTCAACAGATACTTGTCAAAGCAGTTCTTGGCATTGCATAGTGTGCAAATACTGCCATTGTATGCTAAGCCATTGTTTTAATTATGCTTTGATGAACATGCCAGAGTCCTACAGATACACAGATTAATGATTGCCTGCTTGTATAGTTCCTGCTTTGTTTTTTCCTCTGTCTTAACCAGTTGTTTGTCTTTAGGTTGCTGTAGATTAGAAAGTTTAAGTAGGGTACAAAGGAAACCAGGAATACACCAGAAAATGATGGCTGTTCACACATCATGCTCATCCTTACAATAAATAAGCCAGCAACCAATCAATTATTAAAAAGAAATAAACAATAATGTGTTCATATTTATACATCATGCTTTCACTACAAGTAAACTGTTTTGGGCTTAACACAATGCAGAGTGTCCTCATTTAGCAACTGCCTCAGATAGTGACCATTTATGGTTACAATGGTAATGAAACAGTAACTTTGAGACCAATCCTTGCATTTCAGCAAAGCTGAAGTTAGATCCTAAGCACAGTTGTGGTTTGACTTAGCAATAGCTTTGCTTAATGAGTGAATTGACGCCAGCTGTGGTTGCTAAATGATGTTTATGTGTGTGTAAATCCAGTAGGTTTTTGTTGTTGTTCCTTAAAGTTCTTGATAAAACCAATAAAACTATTGTGTGCATGTGATGTTTGCTTCTGCAAGGGAAGAAAGAAAAGACAGGTTGAGGGAAATGCATAGTTTGCAACTTTGAACATGTCAATTTCTGACATCCCAACCAGTGGGAATATCTCACTGGGAATAGAAGAAATGGACTGAGGAGGTAATAGAAGCACCCATGAGTAGGTTGTGAGACCAAACATCTGCTCTCTTACAAAGTTTGTAGCTGAGCCAAAATTTTTGGGTGGACCTAGTATTTGGGATTAGAAAGGATTCTTATTAAACAGCAGTTTGGTTGACACTGTGAGAAGTAGTTCTAATACAGTCAGAAAAACAACAACATGCTAGCAGATCTTACTGTTGCAAAAAGTAACAGTTTCTGTATAAGATGAGAAAGAGAATTTGAATACTGATCTAATTGATTTGAAAACAAGGCAGGGCTGCCCGAGAGCTAGATTAAACCATCTTTCATGTCAATCATAGTCTTCTATTGCAACAGAAAATTCCTTTCTCAAAAAGTCAAATGGGTGAATTGAGGACTTAAAAAGAGAAATAAATTGGTCATCCATTCTACATCAAGCTTTCTTGTTTTTTTACTAAAATGTGCTCTTCTGTTGTCAGTATTGGATGGTAACTTTGTAAAGTGGAAATGAGCTATCTGGACTGCAAGTTAGATTCTGAATCTCCTCCAAAAATGCCAATTTCGAAACCTGGATTCTTAAGAAATGTCCCTTCCTATATTATCCTGCTTTGTGAGAAGGGGAGTGGCTTGAGGGTTCTGTCATCTGAAATGTATGTTTATCTCTCATAACTAGTAAATCTGTAAACTGCTATGTGTTATTTTATAAACATGAATATATGTGTCAGATTTCACCACTGAAATCCATTCTGTATGCCACATTTTAATTCCACATTACCTGTATGCCACATTACCATCCCTTGGTGAGATCAAGAGAAAGGCAAAAAGACTTCCAAGAATCCAAGAGATAAGTGTTCAAATAGCTTCTGCAAAACCACAGAGTTGAGTATGTATTTGGATTATACTTACAGTAAAGCCAATACCATTTGCTGTAATTTGCCTTGCAAGTTGTATTTGACTTCCATTTATGTATATGTTTCAGGGATTTATGTTCCTGGGCACTGTGGATGCTCAGTCCGAGTTGTCATCTGAACAGAATACCATCAGTACATACACCCATCATGATCGTGCCACTAACACACATCTGACTTGCCACAAGTGTCCTGCAGGAACTTACGTATCTAAGCACTGTACCAAGACGACCTTAAGAGAATGCAGCTCTTGTCCTAATGGGACCTTCACGAAGCACGAAAACGGTATAGAAGAATGCCATTCATGTAGAAAGTCTTGCGAGCGATCAATGATTGAGAAGACACCTTGCACTGCTCAGACTGACCGTGAATGCTCCTGCCCACCTGGTAAATTTTTACATGGAGACACTTGTATCCCTTATAAAGTATGCCCCATTGGTTGGGGCTTAAAGAAAAAAGGAACTGAAACTGAAGACATCAGGTGCAAACCATGCCCTCGTGACACTTTCTCTGCTGTGCCTTCTAGTGTGCTGAAATGCAAATCCTTTACTAACTGTTCACAACTAAACATGGTGGTGATAAAACCAGGGACAAAAATGACAGACAACATCTGTGGATTTCAGTCAATTTCCCAGAATGCAGCTGGGCTTTTGTCAAGTCCAGAAGAAGATGAAAAGCACTACAAAGTTTCTTCTGCTACTTTTCTTACCAAAGGTAGGTGCAAAGCATTGAGAAGCATTTGCTGCTGGAAAATGGGAAATAGTGATGAATATGAAACTTTCTTTTGAAGTAATAAGCTGGTAATGCTCCAATTTGGAGTTCCCTTCCCATCTGTAAAAGATCTGTTGGGCTTCTACTTTGCATTATGTTAGATCCCTTTTCTACAGCTTTGTAATAGCTAGCCTGATTCAGCCTCAGCATAATTCCTCTGCAAATACAGTACATTATGACAGCAATTATTTGACCGGCATGTGGTTAATGGGGACATGAAGGGGCCAACTATGCTGTAGGGAGAGAGAGAGATAAAATAGTTTTAAGTTGCATCACTTTATTGACCTGATACAAAATTGTATTTCTTAAACTTGACAGATCTTAAGTAGATATGTATAAGAATACACAGTAAGATACCAAGTGAGTTCTTCTTCCAACAATTAAACTGATTAATTTGTATAGTGTTTTGTCCTTCTTTTGCTTATTTAAAATGTGTAATAAATAGTAACAATTGCATCCTAGCCCACTAGCTTTATTAAATCTTTCATTGTTAGTATTTTTCTCATTTGAAACTATAGTATTAAACTTGGTTTAAAATGAGCATCTATTACAAAATGTTTTTCATCAATTGAGAATTTGCAGCTTAAGAACTATGCTCAGCAACTATGTGTCATGGTTCTGATAGATGAAACCTTTCAAAAGAACTTCGAGGCATTGTTTTCCTTAAAGAATCTTTTTATTCAAGAAACACAGTATCGGCACTACATAGTTGAATTCAAAAACTAAATTCCCTTCCCTCGATACAAAGTAACAAAGTGCAATTCCCACCCCCAATAAACTGTCATAAATCACATTCCCCAATTAGCTTAAAGCACGAACTTTCTCCTTAGCTCCACAGCCCGCCAAAAACATTATCAGCTTGTCCTTGGGTTCCCACCACAGTGTTACGTTATGGCTATCTGAGCTTACATTCCAC
>JANHFS010008865.1:105529-118160 GCA_032467975.1 Trimeresurus albolabris
CCCTGAGTCCACTACGGAGAAGGGCGGCATAGAAATGTAATAAAATAAATAAATAAATAAATAAATAAATAAATAATGCAGACTCTGCCATGGAAAAACTAGTGTTAATTATTGATGTTCAATGTTTTTGTGGCAGGACCTGTCCCCAAAGTTGCCCCACTGATGGTCTCAGACTGTGGCGTGGACCACGGAAACAGGCCGGTCTGTAAGCAGACTAGGGAAAGAGGCCAGTTTAAATTCAGCATCTGAGCCAGAAAGCAGCACTGAAAAGACTGCCAAGCCTAGTGACCGGAAACACAGCTTGGGACAATTCATTCCTTGCAAGTCTGTGATTAACAGCCAATTTATCTTCTTTTCTTAGAAAAGAAAGATACGGTGCTGCGCCAAGTGCGCCTGGATCCTTGTGACCTGCAGCCCATCTTTGACGACATGCTTCACCTTCTAAACCCCGAAGAACTGCACGCTATTGAGGAGATTCCGCAGGCAGAGGACAAGCTGGACAGGCTTTTTGAAATTGCCGGTGTCAAGAGCCAGGAAGCGAGCCAGACTCTTCTGGATTCAGTCTATAGCCACCTGCCTGATCTGCTTTAGACGTGGGCCACCAGAGGCCCTTTGCACCTACACACTGGCTGCTGCTTGTATGCGCTTGGCACATGTTAAAGATAAGACATGGGCAGGATCTTTTGTAAAAGTCGTGGCCAGTATTTTCCTCTTAAGTTTTCTTTTTCTTTTTTGTCTTCTGAGAGTAGTTTGCTCTCATGGTTATGGTTTGAATTAAAAGATGTTGTTTTCCCCTCTTCTATTACATTTTAATTTTCATTCAGAGCTGTAATTGTAGCCACTTAAAAACATGGATTATGCATTCATAATTTACTTATTGGATTTGGAGTTGCATTTTAATCCTTTTAACTTTTCAGAAGACTTTTGGATTTTTCTTTAATTTCAATTTGATTTTTCTTGCCCTCTCATTACAAATACTTTGAATTCTTCTTTGCTCTTTTCCTGGTTAGTTAGATTTGCTTTTCCTCAAGGTGACTTTAAGAAAAACTACTGCTGAATGATGCACATTCACTGATATTGTACTAGCACAGCTATTTATTGTATGGTTTTCACGTGGACAAACAGATAACGATAAGTGACTTGTGCTTCTCTGGAACTAGAATGCTGAAACATTTCAACCGTAACTTCTTCAGCCTTCCAGACAATGAGATCTTGGCCTGCAGCTGAATGTAATTCTGTTTGCTTGACTTAAGGGAGAGATGTTGCCTTGCCCCTGTAGGATCTCAGCAGGCTTGATCACTTGGGAGTAGCACCTGGAGCTGGACTCTGGAAAGTAAAGGAGAACCCTGGTGGTGCCACATTTCTCATTCTATAAGATTTATTGATATGTGCTTCAAAATTGTCCTTTTGTGGGTTTTTATACAGATGTGGCCAATAAGTATATTTCAAGACCTTCATGTGGTCTTTGAAATTCTTCCCCATCCCCACTTCACTTTTTATTAAAAATGCTGCATTGTGAAAAATCCTGGCTCTGCTATATTTGCATCTACTGTGCTCCAGGAATAAATCAATCTACCATCATGCTTATTTAGGAGACGATATTGCAAGATGGCAACATGATGGAAGGAGAGGTGTTGTGTTTTTTTTGAGAGGGGAAAACCGGTTGCCTTCAGTTGTACTAATTTATTAATAAATACTAGGTGTTTGCTATGTGATAATGTTTCTGTTTATCCTCCATAATGGGGACTGTAAAAGCAGTTCTTGCTGTCCGAGGCAGGGGTTTAAGTGAAATCATATCCTGAGTCCAAGTGCATGTGTATGTATAAGAAAGGAGCAGTCATGGGAATGATCATGGATTAAAAACTGATGCACCAGTTTGATATAGTAGTTAAAGCATCAGGCACAAACTGGGAGACCACAAGTTTTAGTCTCACCTTAAGTACAAAGGCCTGACACTCTCAGCCTTTGGAAGGAGATAAGGGCAAGCCACTTCTACAATCTTGCCAAGAAAACTGCAGGGACTAATCCAGGAAGTTGCCAGGAGTTGACACCCCTCTACCACCACCGCCACCATCACCAAAAAAGAGAGAGAGAGAGAGAAAGAAAGAAAGAAAGTAATGGAAGGGTCATATAGTTACTCACCTTGAGTCAAAAGGCTCATTGTTTTTAACAGCTGCCATGCAGAGTTTTCATGGTATGCTATTGCACTTTTAGGGTGGACACTTTCATATGTACTTGCACAGACATTCAAGTAGCTCAGTTTTTTTTTTAAAACAGGCATGTTTCTCATGTGGTCCTTTGCATTCACCAAATGTACAATTAAGCTGACTTCATAGAGAAGGAGAATTGCAAATTGGCTTACCATGTGTTGCAATCCTCTGGATTTGGCACAAAGGGCAGAGTCAGTACAGTTGGTAGGCATGCAGTTGAACAGTTTCAGTCCTGTGGCCTGTAGCTGAGTAACAATGATTAAGGGCATACTGTCCTTGGCACACTCTCTTTGCATTCAGGGCTTTTTTGGTAGAAAACATAACTTTTACTGCCTCTTCGTAAAATAAAAGCATTCCTTGATTCACTCCAGACATACAACTTACAGTAAGCAGACTTTAAATCTCTTCTGGTAGAGTCAGGCATGCAGCTTAGGGTTGCAAATTGTTTTATTGCTTGGAGGATTAGAGCCTCTCTTGCACCTTGAGTAATGCTTTTTCTGCCCATTTGGCTGAGGCTGTCTCTCAGCAAGTTCTCAGACTCAAACCTTTGTAGGGGATTCTCAGAAGTGAGGGAGCTGCAGTTAATCTACCTCTGATGTAGACTCATTAGGGCGAGTCTTAAATCATCAACAGAAGGGAGATTAGTGAGATCTTTAGTGCTAAAAGCGCAGCACTAAAATTTCAAAGCCAAAAATTTGGAGCATGTGGGATGTCTGTGTGTGCTCACAGAGCAGCCGTCTGTAATTCCTTAAAGCAACCGCAGAAGGATCTCAGGGGAAAAAAAGGTAAAGTGTGTATGTGGTGTCTCTTGTGCACTGAAGCAACTTTTTTGTTTTCAGATCCAAAGTGCTGCATTGCCTTTATACTTTATAGTCTCAATCTTTTTTCTTCCTAGGATTTTCCGCATTCATTATAAGATTCAACCTATTGACAGGAGGACTTATTTGATCGTAGCCCTGTTCCACTCACTAAAAAGTTAATCTGGCTTTTTGCAGTTTGAATGTTGACAGTCTGCACCTAATTGATAGGCAAGTAAAAGAAGAAGGTGCCAGTTAGAGTGATCGGAAATTAAGTCCTAATTTCTAGGGGCCAGCAAAGGGATGCTGGTGGGGATGAGCATGTTCTTTTTCGGAAATAAATTTTACTAGAACTTGAAAATTTATCACTGTTTACCAAGTACTCATTTTTATACATTCATTTACAGTAGGTGAGACACTGCCAGTTAATTTAAAGGTGAAAAGCCTAAGAATAAACACTAGTGTACTAGTGGAAGACACATAATATAAATTTAGTAAATTCAGAAGTTAGGACAGAAAAGATGGAGGGGGCTCCTTTAAAACTGCATGTCACTTTAAAAACACTTTATTTTCAGTAGTCCTGCTTCTTGTGATGTGGAAATTCATATCAGATAAGAATGGCTTGCTTGACATTTCTGCAAAGATCAAGTAACAGCAATGAGACCTAACCTTCCAAGAATGTTGGCCTTTACTCCGGAAATGTTTCCCCATTTAAGTTTGGCACACAATTAGCTCTTCTTGAGTTTTACATAGTGATGTCACTATAGTTGACTTGCCCTCTTGGTGTTCTAGTTGCTTGCCTTTAACAGTAAGGTTCAAGACATTGATTAAAAAAAGCAGCAATTAGTTACAGAGGTTATTTCTGAGAACAGCATTGGGGGGAAATGGAAGAGTCTGAGAAAAACACACACTCCTCATTCTTGATTTTGTTGCAGAAATCACATGGATGCTCCTAAGTGACCTCAAGAGCTGAATTATGTTTGGCTTTTGGTGTCTGAACAGAAAGGAAGGCTACAAGCTGTGGCCATATTTAAAAAGGGAGCAATCTACTTGGCTGGGTAGAAACTACATCTGCAGAATTCACTGCACTTTGGAAACAGGATTGCATTCACCATAGCATGCTTTACTGCAGTCCTTTGAATTGTAGTCTACTTTCTATAGCAGATATGGCTGTTTTCTTAATGGATAGGGCAACCTTCCCAAGATTCTTAACTCTTTTATCCAAAAAATTGTGCTACATTTTTTTTCCCTACCAGTTCTGCAAATTATTCCTTACTTCTTGACATGGAAACTGGAATGTGCCAGTGTCCAACTGCAATACTTTATATTTTAGCCTGATTGCATTAAACGTTATTCTAAAGCAGGGTTCAATAGAAGAAACAACTGGCATTATAAAAAAAATAGCAGCTGATCACTGGTGGACAAAAAACTAATCTGCCTAATGGGTGGAGAGAGTACTTCCACATTAGAGAGCTTCTCAAATTGTCAACAGTATACATGACCAAGGTATTCCAAGATGAGGAACCTCAGGCTCAGAAGCTGTGAACGCATTGGTAGGTGTGCAAACACCTTCCCTTTATAAGTGTTTCTATGCGGTGCTTGTGAGATAGGATTTACAGAATGCAGAATAACAGAACTGGAAGGGGCCTTGGAGGTCTTCTAGTCCAACCCACTGCTTAAGCAGGAAACCCTATACCATTCTGGAGAAATAGCTATCCAATCTCTTCTTGAAAATCTCCAGTGATGGAGGTTAACAGAAGTTCGTTGGTAATACACTTACAGATTTAAATGTTATTTTCTGTTTGGGAGATGAATACCAATATTGTTTATTTTCCAAAGAATGCAACTTCTATTATGTTGCCCATGTGGCCTTAAAGCTATCCATTCTATCAGGTCACGGGTGTCAAAATCGAGCATATCATGTGACGTATCATGATGTTTTTTGCCTTTGCGGAGCCAGGAGGGCGTGGCCTGCACAGAACGCATCCAGCCCATGGGTCGCCAGTTTGACACCCCTATGTTAGGTGCTGCCTAGTTTGCAGAAAGTGTTTGCCTTCTTAATTTAAGAAAATTCTTTGCCACCTGCATTTATTCATTGAGGCCATTTATGAAAGGAAGTTTGTTAAATACTGATGGAAAGCTGATAGAAGTTTAAGGTGTGACATCATGGCTTGAGTCTAATCACTCACTAGCTTTTGAGAATCAAATGGAATGAAGTGATTTTCCTGCTTCCATGTTTTGCACCATAGAAATTATACTTCCATTTTTTTCAAACAAAAGCCATCAGCACATCCCTCAATAGAATGTTTTGCATTGTCTCAGAATGAGTCTGTTAAAATACTGGCCCTTTGTTCTTCGAAATGTTGAATATTCCTGAGAGAGTGGTGGGGCCTTTCTGACCCTGCAACCTTTGCTCTATATAGGAGAAAAGCCTAGAACACACTTATTCCAGATTTGATTGTCTCCATCTCAAGGGCACCTGCTGCACATAGGTCAACATCAAATTGCAGTGTCCCGACCCGTCAGCAATATTAGATCTGTGCCTTGCCCTGTAATGTCTCTGTCTACACTCTGACTTCTTCTTGGAGGACTTGTCAGGTCAAAGTGTCCCAAAATCATCAGACTTCACTCTGCCCAAAATAGAAAAGGGCAGATTTGCCTACTATAGTGGAGGTATTAAAACAAGTGTATTGAATTTAGACCTCAATAACTAGCCACACTTCTCAAAAGCACATGTTCTTCAAGAATTTAGTAAAGAGCTATTTTTTTAAAAAAAAATGGAAATTAATTTTGGACATGTGATGTGACACCCAGAAAAATACGGCATACTCCATTTAATCCTCCAAGGAAAGATTGAAGGCAAATGAGGTCCAGGCAGAAGCAGAACATCGTGGCTTCAAAATCTAAGGGACTGGTTTGGACAAAATTCAGCAGCACCTTTTTGTGTGGCTGCTGATAAAAACATGATCGCCAACGTCCGATACCAGATATGGCACAAGAAGAAGAAGAAGAACAGTGGTTGTGACTTTCAAAGTGACCTGTACATCTTGTTGTTCCTGTTGTTATCTGGATCGGGACAGGTCAATGCAGTTGACTCAGGCTATTGACAAAATATTTGGAATGCTGCAATCAAGCATGAGTCATTTGGTTGCTGCTGTCTCAAAATGATAAATAGATTTATGTTTTATACCTAGAGATGGCAAGAATGCATTAGGGCTGTGCAGGGTTTGAAAAAAAGATTTGAGGACATGCCTCAGACCTTGCATGAAGGCAGAAAGAATGCCAGAGGGATTTTTCATCTTCAGTAGTAACTTCTAGTTATAGTAAAGGGTTAAAAAGTTCAAACACTGGACAGTCCCATAAATCAAATATTTCCTTTACAGTAGCCATCTTGTGTTCTGCTAATCAACTTTCAAGGATGTGTTTTACAATTGATAAGTATAATAAAGTTTGCAGATGTTTCTGAATATTACAATGAAAATAACCAAAGAGCAATACAGTACTTATTTGAATCTGAAGAAAATATCTTTTTAACTAAAAAAAATATAATCCAAAAATGCATTAGAAATGAGGAAGGTCAGTTTTCACATCCATAAATTTAGGCTGTGACTCAGCTCTGAACTTGATGGAAGACCTCTCCTTCCCATCACTCAGCTCACTGGCTGATCAGAGAAACCTCTGTTTCCATGACTTGTTCATGAAGAGCAACAGACTAGAGGACAGATGAGTTGATTTCACATTTAGTCCTTAAATCTATAGGAAAAGCAGATAAGAGTAACTGAGGATGAAACAAGCAGTGACACTGTCTCCCTTTGAAGATGGTTTAACCGACATTTTCCCCACTGGAAGTTGGAACCAAGCAACCCCACTTTCTCCAGGCTTCAATGCAAACTTGAAAAGAACTAATGCTTTCAGTAGTTTACTGATTAACATTAATGCAGTTCTTACAGCAGCTACATTTTTTATTCAGCCTGATAATAAAGCCTGGAAAAAGACAGGCTACTTTAAAGAATAAGCCTGCTTTAAAATGATTCAGAAGAAGCCCCTTGCACCCCCAAACAGCATAACACTTTTCCACTAATGTATACATTAAAGTGGGTATGTTATTTTTCCAATTTCTGCACGCAATGTGTATGGGAAAAGGTGCACCTGTTTCAATAAGTGAGATCATTAAGCAATGACTTGTTTCAAGCTCAAGTGGAAGAACTGTTTACTTTCAGAAACAGAAGACAGCTGGTGTGCTTGCTAGGGGGTTGCCAAAAATTAACAGATAAATGAATCAAAGAACCTAAGATTTTAGATGCTGTGGCAAGTGTTTAATGTCAAATTTTGGAATATCATTCAGTGGGTTTACAATTCAAGCTTCTCTTTGATTTGTTGATGTATTTATAATTATTAAAGGACACCAATCAAGGTAAAGTGACAGGGCTTGAGAGAGTGCAGGATTCCTGGCCTAAACTTCCTGCCCAGGCCTCCATGGAGGGGACAGGCCACCTGGCTTTCTTTCACTTGCTTTCTTTCTCCATTTCCTGACACCCGGTTCAGTTTCAAAGAAACCATTCCTTGATTTCCCCCTGTTTTAAACAGTTTTTTGTGAACCACAGCTTGTTACCCCATTTTCTATTTTCCAACACTAGCAATAGGTGTTTGTCAAAAAGAGTTTGTTTGTTGTTATAAGTAGCCTATGTGATAAAAATTGTGTTAAATCATAATTAATGCCTTTTTTTAAAAAAAAATCCCCTTTTCATCACCATTTTTCCTTAGATGAAAAGCCTCCAAAATGGTGAACGTTCCTCGAGTGTATCTAACTCATCCCCTTGCTTTTATCTATTATACTGTGATAGATTTATTGTATTTCAGGGAAGATCAAACCACAACATTCATAAATACTGTATATACCAAACTGGAGGTTTTATTGTGTTCCAATTTACCTTTCTATCTAATAGGACCTCAAGATACCAGATGGTAAATACAAGTTCATACTGACTGAGGAGAATGGAAGGTGGAAGCCAATATCTCTCTTACTATACATATTTAGTTTAAACTGCATTTTCATCTATTCCAGGAACTTTGGGAAAGATGCCTCTCAAGCTCTTTGCAGAGCATTTGTTTACATCTAAATAAATTGGTATCATTTTCAACCCAGCCCCTTAATTGGTCTCCATAACTCCAGATAAGCTTCCTAGAAGAATGTGCTTGCTTAAGATGCTAAGTTCATAAACTGAAATCCAAGCATGTACAATATGGAATGCCTGGATTAGTGGATGAATCATAATTGGTTCACTAAATTCACCAGTATCTACATTCTGATTAACTGGCCTTCTGCCTTTTCAAGCATTAAAAGTACTAACAAGATTTTTTTTTTCAAGGACAGCTGCAATCTGAATAAAATAGACAAGAAAATTAAGGAATGTTGCAGCAGACAAAAATGTTTATAGGAAATATTGCAGTAATCAATAATGGTATGATTAGAAATAACATACTAGAAGTAAAGATTGAAAGAAAATAATAAAAAAGAGAGTATTATATCTTGGAGGAGTTCTATTATTCCTATTCATCTAATGGCATTTGCTAGGCATATTAAAGGTATTTTATTTCATAACTGAGTTCCATAATATGTGACTTCCTATAATCTTCTTACAAGTGATTTCATGCATTAAAGAAAAGCATCAGCATATTGTGATTACATGCAACAAATAAAAGCAGTAAGGTTCACCATTATGCACTTTTTGCTGAAAAAAACCCTTTAGTTTATGATTTTGATGATTAGAAAAGGTAGTTTATGGACTTCTTGTTTTGTGCAGTAGCGACCGGCCACGGGCTTGTGGATTCTCTGTATCCCTGCAGCTAATTTCGCCTTGCCAGGGGACCCTAAATGGGTCTAAGTTGTCCCAGGGAGGCAATGAAGAAAGAAGGGTGCTCCAGCGATTCTGGAATGGCAATGGCCATTCCGTTCGACTTGGGGAAAGCCTTCTAACCCGACAGGAGACAGGCTGGCCATATTGCATCGACCAGCCCAAGCTACTAGCAACTGAAGTCCAAAAGCACTTGAAACTGGGTGAGGAATTCGATCTTCTCTTTTCTATTTTACATTTAATTTCCTGGAAAAGATCCCCAATAAGCAAAATACCTCCAAAAGGGAAGGAGGGGGATTTCCGCCCCACCCTTATACTAACAGAAGCTGCAAATTAATCTTTTTATGGAGGATCAAAAAATATGGAAGTGAAATAAATATAAAACCTGAAACTTAAAACTTAAATCTGGATAAATCTAAAATCATTTAAATGTTTAAGACTCTCATTTTAAAGATAATTGTTCATTTTGGAAATTGAAAAACAAATAGTTGCTGGCACCTAGTGGCAGATGAAGATTATGACAGCTATGATTTTAATATAAGACTTGGCAAAATCTGGGAAAAGCTAATCTGTATTTGTGACCTTCAAAGCTTTAACAACAAAGAACAGCTGTGACAAAAAAAAGACAATAATCTGGGCTGTAGACAAAGAGAATTATAAATTTCAGAAAAAAATTTTTTTTGAACTATTTGGATTACAAATATTTATCTAATTGGGACTCTAAAGCTATTTGCAGAGAAAAGGAAGGAAGAGGAAAATTCAAATTCTTGGCTATCATGTATCAGAGATAAGTAGAAAGAACATATCAAGAAAACATAAATACTTCATAGGAGATATAGTATACTGCAACTAATTCAAACAACAATGACTTTAAACTACAAAGAAATCCAAAATAACTTTGAAAATATAAACCAATTTATTTCCAAGTTAACTCTATAAGAAAAAAATTCCCAGAAAACAACAACAGAGAAGGAACAGATAAAACAGATAAATGGATATAAAATTGAGAATAGAGACTTAAATATGAAACTTAACAAAACAAGGAAACATGATTTAATCTTAGTGGGAAAAATTCACAAGAATTGGAAAAAATAACTTATCCCTTAAGAGCACAAAATAAATCTGAAGACAAAAAACAGATTGGATAAAATGGACAGTAGAGATGTCAGGAACATAGGAGAGAAAGGACATGATAAGAGAAGCGGAGAGAAAGAAAAAGAAAAAGATTTTCAACAAACATAGAAAGGCAGAAGTCCCGTACAAAGACACTTCTCCTGATTTATTTTTTATATCTATAGTAACGTTAACAAGCATATGGAAAAACCTTTTGACTCAGCAAAATACATTGATTAAGAAAGATACTGGGCAAAGGAAAAAGACTAAAGTGGAAATCAAGAAAATAGATGATGGGACCTATCAGAGAGAATACGTAAAAAAGAAACATTTGTTTGAATATTGTTAAAGAAATAGAAAAGATTTGGAATATATATGCCATTCTAAGAGGGATGAATCCCCTAAATAATATAGTATGCTTTCCTCTCCCCTCTTTTATTCTATTTCTTGATATGAGTAATATAAAAAAGTTGAAATGGCTTAAATAAAGGAAATGTTTTAGATATTTAAATGTGATTGAATTTAAGAAAATTATAATGAATAAAAATGTTTTGAATAAGAGTTAAAGGACTATGTAAGGACCCACCTCACTTTACATCTTAAGAAGACAGAACTCTTGGAATATCTTTTCCAATAGGCATCTTTATTAAGAGAAAATGATTGCAGGCGTGCTAGATAGGATCTGAGAAATTCTCTCCCATCCTTCAATGTTTTAAGCATTCCCAAGCAGCCCCCCACCCCACAGTTCTTCCGGGCGACGATCCTTGTTTCCCCCCCTTTTTCCTTACTGCCGGCAAAAGGGAGACTTCAGAGAGAGTAGATGAAAGGTGATGGCCATATTGTTATGGTCAGTCCTCTTGGTGAGAATCAACTTCCAGTCCTTTTGAAGTTTTAATGAAGGAAGTGAGAGCCATAAAAACCCCCTTCCCCTTCGTAGTATGACAGAATCCAGAGAGGCAGAAATTGATTTTTCCCAGAGTAGATAACTAAAAATGAAATATAATTGGATTCTGAAAGACTAGATGACTAGATGTATTAAATGGAATGTTTAAAGATTAAACATATTTTTAATTATGGTTAAAAAAATAAGAAATTTAGGAAATAAATATATATTAGCTTAGGAGGGATATATATTTTAAGCAGTATGTTATTTTTATGTTTCTTTACTCTTGCTCTCTTTTCTTTTTTTTCATTGTTTTATCTATTCCTTAAGAAATATAAAAGTGTGGCTTCCAGTTTGTGATCACCGCTCCAGCGGACGCGTAAGGGGAGCGCTCTCTCCACCGTTCGGTTTTCCTTGGTTGGGCGACCCTGAAAAGGGTCAAAAGTTGCCCTGGAGGGGCGATGACCATGAGGAGGACCCTTGACAGATCGCGGAAGGGCGGTAGCCCTTCCGTTTAATCCGAGGCAGCTGCTTTGGACCAATGGAGAAAAGATCGGCCATCAACATGGCCAACAACTAAGCCATACAAGCCGAAAGCCAAAATCACCACCAAGCACAACAAAAACACCATGGAGGAATTGGACGAGACCTTACCTTATCTTTCTTGTATCCCAACTACCTTCCTATAAAAGCCTCCTGAAATTTCTTCCCCCCTTTTAACATCGTGCCGTCTGCCTACTTTGGGAAAATAAAGCTTTGAAAAGAAAAGAAAAGAAAAGAACAACTAAACTAAACAACTAAATAACTGGACTTGCATTTTTTGGATATTTGGGGTCCCAAAAAGTTCCTATTTCTATGAGGACTTATTACCTTATCTACTTGTTAAGTTGGGGAAAAAAATTTAAACTGGATAAAAGCCTAATTTGAGTTTGGAAAAAGACTTTACATGCTATCGGGGACATCTTGTGGTGAAACCTGATATAGCAAGTGATTTTTTTTATTGACTGTGAGACCTGCCTATAGCCCAGATTTGTCCTTGGTACTATTTAAAAAAGTTAAGAATTTGAAACAGCTGGATGGTGAAAACAACTTTCAGGAATAGTGGAGGTGGACATTCACTGACTTTTATCAAAAACAGCCTCCATTAAAGGACTATCTGTAAACATCATAGAAATGGAGGAATACTACCCACAACTTAAATATAAACTTATACTTGAAAAATCCTTGAAGCTACTAAGCCAATGAATTCCAGATTGAAAGACAAAGGTGCCACCCTAAATTTACAAAATGAAGCCCAGATTTTAACTGATGAACCTACAATCCAAAAAGCAACAGAAGAGCACCAATTACAATATACTAAGAACTTTGATAGTCAAACCTTGATTTCAATGAAAAAATCTGCAATTCAAAAAGCAACAGAAATTGAAGAAAGCAACACTAAGATGAAGGATGCTGAAGATCAACAAGTACAGCATATTGAGAACCTAGACAACCTAGACAACCAAACAACAATCACAACATTGGACATGACTTCTTATTTAAGCCAGATGTAACCGGAAGAAGAAGAAGACCAGACTGAACTGATGACAAATATACTAAACCAAACATGGAGATTTGAACTATTAGGTCAACAATCCAATGATTACAAAGGGGCAGTTCCTTTGAAAAATTGATAACTAGATCAGGGCTTTTCAACCTTTTCACCCATTGTACCACTTTTAGAATATGGCAATATCCGAGTACCACCAGTCACCTAGCAAGGTGTCAAAAACT